>OVBX01001989.1:0-22477 GCA_900406325.1 Erucastrum elatum | reverse complement strand
CCTCTCTCGGAAGTGTGTTAAGTTTTGTATTGCATATTCATGGTTATAATGGATTACAGATCTAATTTTGAACAATTTGTTAAAGGTGTTGTTTGTTTGCTCACCCAAGTGATCCCTTTGGCTGAAGATGCAAATCAATATTCGTTTAGTGCATGTGTAACATCCAGATGGATCACTTAACTACATCTTTTAAAAATAACTTTTAATTCTCACTTAAATGAAGGTGAGTTTTCATGATACATATGTATGTATTTAGTTCAGTTCAAAATAATAAACGATAAAACAACTTTTAAGTTTAAAATCATTTTTAATTTAATAGTATAAAATTACATTTTCAACTGAAATCTTTAAAACTTATTTTTCTGTCAAACCCCGTAAAACACACTTTTCTGTCAAAAATATAATAATACTATTCGGCCGAAACCAAAAAAGTACTTTTCGCAAAAACCGCAAAAAAATGCATTTTCCAATAAAATCACAAAAACATAAATTCCTGCTAAAATTGTAAAACGAACATTTCGGCGGCAAAACCACAAACGGCCAAACCCGCAAAATGTATTTATTGGCCTAAACCGCAGATTTGGAGAAAATTGTTGCTGTTTACGAAGCATAGCAAAGATCAAATCTAAGATTTTTTTACCAGAGATGCGTCTCCTGAGTGAAATTTCTCTTGAGAACCAAACGTAAACCAGCGTTAAGTTTTGGCCAGATATTTTAAATTGCCTCATGTCTCAAAAGATCTTTCCACAAGATCATAATACCCTTTGAGCTTGCATTAAGGGTTTGGATTGATGAAGCTATATTCAGATTTGAGTTATAACTATCTTTTCGATCGATAAGCAAATCATATAGGAGTGTCATCAGTAGCATCTTTTGGTATCAGCTGATTGGTATTATGGCTTGTTAACTGTGTTCAAGTGACCCAATTACCTAGAAAATTTAATTCTCTTACACCAAGAGAAAATCAAAGGTGAGAGATTCGTCTTTCCTATATTGGTTGCTATTTTGAATGGATGGTTGCTAGCACAATAGTTCCTCTGCCAGAAACATCAGAGCTTTTCCTCGCTGGACTCACACCACACGAAACTGCTGAGATTGCAAGGAATGGATGCTATTATAAACACACAAGAAGCTGTCTGATGCGAGATAGTACTGTGCCTTCTAAATTATTTGAGCACATGACATTGTTAGTTTGTACTCTTTCTAGGACTTCAAAAAGAGTTTTTATTATTCCAAACAAAAATTTCTTAATTTACTTGACTTTTTTTTTTGAACAACCTTAATTTACTTGACTAAGTATAAGTTTTAAACTCAAAAATTGTAGGGCTTTACCCCGAAGGGAACCCTTCCAGAAATTCTCGAAGGCCCAAGACAAGCTTAGGCCAAGGAGGGGGTTTGGAAATAGTTTTCAACCAGCAATAGACGCGCCTCGGTTAGTACCTCATTAGCTGCGTCATTGCCCCAAGCGCAAAGATGCCTTGTAAGTTAGGACGCGAGACTTTATTTATAGCGCAAGTTTATGAGCTTCAGCATTTATCCACAACCGATGTGGGACAAGTACACGCACCACCTTAAATACAATCAAGCTTTATACTTCTTGGGCCTCTTAAATTGACTTTAGCCAGTAATGTTGAACCCTTTACATTGTGTAGAGCTTCTAAATAATATTTCTCATGTCTAAACCGTGTTTCTCATCGTTATATAATCAACAGCGATATTATATTTGAACCCATGCAACACAGTGTCTATTTTTTCAAGTGCAAGGAAACAAAACAAAAAACTCAAATTAGATTTGTGATTTACATACTCTAATCTGAGAGAGAACTGTACAAAATTGGAATGCGTCTTAACATCATCAGCTTACATAAATCATGAGTAATTAATGGATTACACATATTATATGAGAATATATGACTGGGGATTAAATATAGTATTTGTATAAGTTCCTCAACTTAGAAAGGAGAAAACATGTTCAGAAAATAAACACGTGTCAGACAATAAAAAATACATTACAGGTAGATCAAACAAAGATGGACCCTTGGGATTGCGACAAGAAACCAAAGTGAAAGGGTTGTTGTTTCAGTGCATTCTCGTGAATCATTTCTTTCTCAGTTCTGTTACTTATTTGCTTCTTGTGGTTTTCTTCTTTTTCTCCTCTTTTCTTTCCTCTCCTTGAAAAACAATACGACGGCGACACTCTTGCCTTTTTACAACCATGTATAATCTAGCTAGAGAAATCTATTGTCTTGCAGAACTCTTCAACTAATATTTCATACTCTTTGCTAAAACATTAGATAGCTAGCACATAATTAACAAGATTTTTTTGTGAGTTATGACTAACTTGTTTTGGTTTGTATGGTTATAACTGATCAGAATCTTTGAAAATGCATTACCTATAATAATGGCATTGGTGATATACTAAAAGAATTTGATGGCATATTCTACCGAACAAATGTGCTTTTTAGTGACTTATAGAATTGCTCACTAAGGGACGTTAACTTCTGTGGTTGTATACAACATACTAACCATATATATATTCCTTATCTTATAAATTGCAAAAAGCGTGAGGCTCGGCAAGTGTGACAGAGTTTTCCATCATGATCCTTCGTGTGCTATGACGACAAAGACATGGGATTGTGGTCAACTTCAAAGGGGTCACGGGTTCTTATTTCGTGAACATATACTTCCAACTCAATTAAAAATTTATGAATAAATTGGTTTCTCTGTAGTGATTTTCTTTTAGAAGTACTGGACCATAGTTTTTTGGTTTGTGTTTAATTCACTCTGCCGAATAAAACTAATTAATCAAAGAACTTATCTAGATGCAATATTTGATGTGAATTGAAGAAAATGAATGTACAAAACCAATTAATCAAACTCTAATGGTTCATTTTGTTTACATTTTTCTTCTTTGAACATAAATGTCTGGGATGGGCAGCAATTTATTTTTATAACTTGTCTATATGATTAAACCAAGTTTTGATCGGAAAGGATATTATTCTGAAGAACAACTCCGTCCAGCTATGTCTGGTTTACATGAAAAATATGTTTTTGGTCGTATTTCCTTTTCTAGTGAATCCGCACAGTTATTTTTACTCAAGGAGATATGGATCAAGCTAAAACTCTCAAAAATATTATGTAGAACACTAGCTAAATCTATCTAAACGTCATCAAACGATTGCAAAAGACTGATTTATAAATTATAAGATTCCTTGTTTTACTCACTACTAACTAGACGCGTAAGTCGTAACTATAGCCCGCAAGTGCTAAAATACGGTTACCATTATCTATTGGTCTGAAGTTTGAGTCTCATAAACTTTTGATACTGTGTTGACGAAGACCTTCTCGTAATCTTGACGAATTATTGATCAAATATATAAGCACTTATGGTTGGTGTATCAATATTATGAATAATCAGATGTATATGAATCTTTCTACGTTTGGTGAACCAAACACTATATTTTATCATTTATATTTCCGCACTTAAATGGAACTAGATAGCATTAGATATACATGGGCGGTAGTCGGTAGTGGCATACACACACATCTTATACACATGCAGATAAGTAGATATATGTACATGTATACTGATATGCATAATATATTCGAAAATGGGGACAAAAGGTTAATTGTGTGCATGTGTATGCGCTTATACATGTTGCAACGCATCTTGAATTAACTTAGCTCTAGAGATTGTCGGGCATTAACATGTCCATGTATTTGTGGAATTACAGCTCATGCATAGCCGTGATGTATACTTTTGAATTTTAATATACATAACATCATCAGCCATTATATACTAATGATGTGATTTATCCATTCCTACAAATGATTTCCATAATAGTGTGCATAATGTAGGTTGGCACTGCCGGCACTGCTGGTTTGCGTTTAAAACCAATCAATTGCGTTTTTAAGACGATTTAATTTTTGTTTTCTAGTAGCATTTTCTAAAATCCTCTTGGCATTCTTCGAACTCTGTTTTCTGTATTTTTCACCACTCAACACTAGGACATCAAACATATTCTATCTATTATTAATTTCAGTTTCAAACAAAGTCAACTTATTTTTGTTTTCTTTTCTCAATCTAAAAGCTAAAAGTATTTTTCAACTCATACAATTTTTGGAGCCTTTCGGTTTTTAAACGGTTTATACGTTGTAAAAAGACAAAAATAAATAATTCTTTCCACACACACTAATTTATTTTAGTAATTTCCACAAACGAAAAGCGTTAACAACTTGCACATTATATATTTCTCCAATTCATTTCAGCCAGTAACAAACAGGCTTATTATCTTGTTATACATATATATCATGCACGCGTGACAAACAAAATATAAAAAACAATAATTTATTTTCTCAAGTGTTCAAGAAAAATATTTGGTGAATGAAGAATCAATGTATCGCCTTATCAACACATCGGTTAACTAGAGCCAACGCATTACTCGTCAACTTCTTCACGTCATCGACCCGAGCGCACACCTCATCTTTCCTCGGCTCATCTTGAACGTCTTTAAACCCATCTGTACAAGTCTCCTCATCGGTTAAAGCCGCACTAAGCCAAGTCTGCACGTTACTCATCTGGAACCTAAACGACTCGAGCGAGCCAGTGGAGACCAAGTCCCTCATCTGTTTCATGGAGCCTCTCATTTCATCGACCGCGTCTTCGAGATTCTCAAAGCAGTCATGAAAAACGGCAGCTGTGGTTGGGTGGCCCCCATTGTCCTCCTGGCTCTTGAGGAGAGCGGTGACGTTGGAGAGGTATGAGCCTAGCTCGAGAGCCTTGGTGAGAGTGACGGAGATTGCGGCGCGAGCCAAGAGAGCTGGGTTGTTGTTGACGGAGCTTGAGAAGTTTGAAAGAGAGGAGACACAGAGGTCAGGGTATAAGGTTGTGCTGCAGCTTGTACGGATGAAATCTGAGTCGTCTGATGGTAGTGGAGAGGGTTGGGAGTGGACGGTCAGGATTAATGGGAGGAGAATTGCTAAGAAGAAGATAAGAGATGGATGAATTAGAGAAGGTTTCTTCATGGTTTCTTCTGTTCTATGTGTGTTGGATTCTTGTGACATGCAAGTGTCTCTTTTGGGTTATGGATTGTTTGGAATATGTGACCTCAAAGTGTATATTTATATAGAGAAAGTACCACAAACAGGCAAACGCAGCTCTCCCTTTTCTGCCGTAAAGCCAAATTACGGTTTGACGTTGACACCCTCTAAAATATTTTGATGGATTTGGGAATAGAATAATGGGCCGGACCAGAATAGTGTATATTGCTTTTGTTTTTGAAATGAAAATGCAAACTCATTCATAACTCACAAGATGCGCATAGAAACGAAAACCGACAATTTTTAGACACCAAATGTTTAGCTAACGGATTCTTGATCATAACGATAAACATTTTTTTTTGATTATTGTGTTTTAGTGGATTCTCATATCTAGGTAGTGACTGAATGTCACATGTAGCGATATATTTTAAGAGGAAAAAATATTTATTTTAATTTCTGCTATTATTAATCCAATCAAGTAAAATGTATTTTACTTACCTTTTCGTTCATAACTATTCAGAAAATGAAAAACAGTTGATATTTTTTTCCAATGTTTTAAAAACGGATCAGACATCAACACGGCAGAGCTACTGGTTAATTGATTGGAAAAGTTCAATCGGTTGAATCAGGTCTTTTCTTTTCAATATATATATATATATATATATATGCATGTATAATCATATATTTATACTATACGGACCTAAAAACTACTTCTACATATAACATGTTCTCTATTCTATTTAAAATAAAAAATAAAATTAAACAATAAACATAAATTTAACTATATACACAATAAACAAGTGAATACTATATAAATTGAAACTAAATTGAAATTGATAAAACCAAATGATTAACAGTTAAAAATCACTATATTTAATTTTCCGACTAAAATCTCAAATTTTATGAGATTAAATTATTTATGTATTAATTTTTTAGAACCGGATTTTGAAATTGATTTGGATCACCAGTTTTATTCTTTTTAGTCAGTTTTACCATTTTTTCTCAAGTTCGGATTTTAAACTGAACCAAACTTAACTTCTACAACAAATTACAGTCGAACTGGTTCGGCCGACCGGTCCGGTTCAATTTTCAAAACACTATCTTTTTTACTGTTTTCAATACTTTATATTCCTCTTAATTTTTTCCTCCTCTTATTTAGTTATTCTAAGTTACTCAAGTGCTAGTCAGTCAACCCCTAATAATACTTTTAGATCATTTTTAAAATTACTCTTTCCACAACACATTCATCACAAATATATCTCTTCCTAAGTCTTCAAGTATGTAAAATATCATATTTTCTATTTTCTTTATTTTTGGCTTCTCATTATATTGATATAAATTTTACAAAGTGCAAGAGTAAACATTGTAAAAAAAAACCAAAAATTTCACTGTCTAAGATAAATATGTTTTTTATTTAGTAAAAGAGAAAAAAATTCAGACAAAATTCCCAAGTAATTATTATCTTACATTATGACCAACTAAAAGGTGCACTTTATATAATAAACACACTAATTAAAGGTGTGTTCTATATTAATTAGGAATTTATCTTTGGGTCAAGTCAGCTGCTTTCCGCTAAAACAAGAACGCTATTTTGTCTGCCTAGTCACACTTAACACGACTTAAACTCAAAGAGACATTTCCTCAAACAGATGGTGCTCGCTCCCAACTAAACCAAGCCCTAAAAGTGAGTCCACCTTGATTTTTTCTCCGATTCAAAAAAGGAGGAAAAAAAACTAAAAAACGAGATCGCATAGCCGAGTGATGCGAGAGCGATAGAAAGATGGAAGGAGGAGTTGAGATGGAACTAGAGAGAAGAAGCAAGTTCTTGAACAGTTTGATACAGCAGAAGAAGAAGGCTAAAGAGCAGCAGGACCTCAAAGAGGAGTTCAATGTCCGTGTTCGAGCTTCCGACATGCCTCTCCCTGTCCAGAACAGGGCTTTCGGTTTGTCCCGTGAGATATTGAATGCCACGCCTGGTAAAGCCGACAACAAAAGACTCGCTCTTGCCCTTAAAAAGGTTGAATCTTTTTTCTCTGTTCTTGCTTAAAAATTGTGTCTTGGAGTGAGTTTTGAAAGTTTTGGAAACAGAATCAAGTAGTGGGTCTTAGGGTTATGTTTCAAGTAGCACTCTTTTTTGTAAGCTTTGTTATTGTCTTCTTGTTGATCTGAAGATGTGGAGCTTGTGTGACAAATCTTGAGATTGGATTTTCTCTTAAGTCTTAATTGGTTTTTGAGCTGAGTTAGTAGAGTCTAATTGACATAGCATTTGTTACTAGTCTACTTAACTTGGTTGATTTTGTATTGGGATGATAATAGTATGAATCTCTTGGGGGTATGTCTTGAAAGTGGATATTTTTGTTGCTTTTACTGAGAGATAGTTTTTTGAGCTGAGTTAGGCCTAGGATGCAACATTTGCTATATTTGGGGTATTTTGGAAGCTTCTTTTTTATGTGCTGTTAGAGTTAGATTCTACCTGATGATACATCTGAAGCGTTTTGCTTTAGGAAATGAATCTTCTCCAAATGGAAACTTCTTTCTACAGAGGACTGGGTTGTTTTATGATAGACCTTTCTGGTATTATTTTTTACTAGTCTACCACATTAATGATATAATTGTTATTTATGCAGCTCTTCCATTATAATTTTACATGGCTCAGGGCTTGTGTTCCTACTTATAATCTGGGTTTAGCGTTCCTACTTAGAGGGCCTTGATTGTTAGCTTTCTGAGTTTACCGTATTGATCAAAATGAAGAACCTTTTGGTGCTTAGAATTTTTGAAGTCGCCCAATTCCTCATAGTTGACTAGAGACTAGAAGTGGAGGCATTGCTTCTCAGAAGTGCAAATATTTGTCTTGGGGCTCAAATGTGAATGAAAGTAGCAAACTTGTAATGATCGAATTGTAAGAGAAGAGGCATTACATTAGTTTCAGAAAGTGGTTGGTAAAAAAAAAATTAAAGTTTTCACTTATCTGTTAGCAGCATTGAGTAGAGTGACTTTCTCTTTGTTTCAATGTTCACTATTAATTTCTTAATAATGGCAACCATTCTAACCTTTTTATGATTGGCACATGATTAACTTGTTTTATCTGCTTGTTCTGATAATGGATTTCTTCTCTCTAAATAGAACTTCTAAGATTGTTATCTCTTCGTTTTCTCCTAACTTGAGCTTTAATCCCTTTGTAAAACGGCACGTTGCACCTAATTTAAACTTGCAGTCAGGTGTATAAACTTACTTCACATTTGCTCTCTACTCATGAAACAAAGTTTTCCATCATGTTTCAGGACTTCGATTCTGAATATGGCCCGGCATGGCACTGCATTGTTGGGACGAGCTTTGGTTCATACGTGACTCATTCCATCGGAGGGTTCATATATTTCCAGATCGACAAGGTTTATGTTCTTCTATTCAAGACTGCTGTGGAACCCCTAGATCACCAATGAGACAGTTCATCCAAATCTTTTTTAGAAAAACATCTTCAATTGTGTCCTATGTCCTGTATTCACACTATTTATTTCATGTTTTATGTGTTAATCTCTCAAAGACCAAATCTTTAGTACAAATCAAGAACAGGTTTTGTGACTTAACGTATCGTTTTCGCCAAAAAAGAAAAAAAAAATGGTGACGTCAGCCTGTCTGTTTAGGACATAATAGAGTTTGGTAATAAACGAGTCAGATTGGAAGTAAAACTTGTGTTGTTCTTGTCTCCATGAAAAAAAAGAAGCTTTTAGCTTTTTAAACCCAAAACCTCATACAAGAATCAAATCAGAGTAAACACATCAGAGCTTTTACAAATGGATCAATCGCAGCAGCGCTCAATCAC
The DNA here is from genome assembly GCA_900406325.1 of Erucastrum elatum. Classification (NCBI taxonomy): domain Eukaryota; kingdom Viridiplantae; phylum Streptophyta; class Magnoliopsida; order Brassicales; family Brassicaceae; genus Erucastrum; species Erucastrum elatum. Next base: position 13,617 of record OVBX01001989.1, on the reverse strand, counting down.
AGCTCCTTCATCTTCTAGATCGTACCAGTTCCATCCTGCGCGTCCCAAGATCATCGACCTCTTCAATCTCTACTTAGGGGTATGTCATCAATCACTCCTCCCACTTTGAGTTTTTGCTCGCTGAAACTTTTTCACCTTTTTTTTTGAACAGAGAGGAAGCCGGCAAAAGTCTGATGAGCCTGTCCGAGATCCTCCGTAGGTTTCCACGATCCTTACCTTCTTCATTTACATCGATTTGACTTAATAAAAATCCATCCTCTTTTTTGGTAATAGGAACAAGTCTCAGAAGCGTGTTCATGCTCCTAGTAGAGACTTACCACCTGGAAACGAGCAGTTCATTGTCGACTTCGAGCAGCTTCAAATCCAATTCAATGTAAAAATCTTTCATCTCTTTTTAAATCTTCTCTTAAAAGAAAATTATTTTTTTGCTTACATCAAACTCTTATATCAATCAGGACCCGGATCAGTTAAGGGCAATCACGGAATCAGTTCTGGTAACTATGGTGTTACAGTGTAGCAACCACGCACCTAGAGCTGAGTTTCTTCTCTTTGCACTGCGTGCCTTGTTCAGAATCGGTTACGTTAACTGGGATACCTTCTTACCATCCCTTCTCTCCTCTGTCTCCGCTGCTGAGTCCTCACTAAACCAAGCTGCTTCTTCTTCACAGTCTTTAGCTCCTGTAGGTATTGGTTCTCCAGGACCTTCAGGTAACGAACCTGTAACTCCTTTGGCAAAAGATAGTACTGCTATGAGAAGTAGTCAACGCGTAAGAGCTGCAGCTATAAACAGCCTGCGTCAGATCAGTTGCAAGATCATCTTGATCGGCGTTGAGTTTAGCCTCAAACCCATCACTCACGCCGAGATCTTCCAGCAAATGATGAACTGGCTTGTGAACTGGGACATGAGAGAGATGGGAGGAACTGAGAAGAGTCTTGCTGAGTGGTTGAGGAGCTGTTTGGAAGTAATCTGGCTGTTGGTGGACGAGGAGGGTAAATCTCGGATCCCGTTTTATGAGTTGCTGCGCAGTGGTTTGCAGTTTATAGAGAAGGCACCTGATGATGATGAAGGTTTGTTCACTCTTGTCATGGAGATACACCGGAGGCGAGATGCTATGGCTATGCACATGCTCATGTTGGACCAGCATCTCCACTGTCCAACGTTTGGTACTCATCGGATATCGTCTCAGACGCCTGCTAATGTCTCGGTTGAAGCTGTGGCTCACCTTCGCTACTCGCCGATTACTTATCCGAGTGTACTTGGGGAACCTTTATGTGGAGAGGTGATTGATTAGTTTCTTAGCTTTACTTGTATAAGTTCTTTTATGTGAATTTGAATCTTTTTGGTTTGGTAGGATCTGGCAATGTCTATTCCACAAGGAAGCTTGGATTGGGAGAGAGCAGTGCGTTGCATTAGGCATGCTATTCGAACTACGCCTTCACCGGACTGGTGGAAGCGTGTTCTTGTTGTGGCTCCCTTGTATAGACCTTCTGCACAAGCAGGGCCTATCCCTGGTGCTGTTTTCACTTCCGACATGATTTGTGAGGCGATCATTGACAGGATTGTTGAGCTTCTTAAGCTAACCAACTCAGGTAAATGTTTTATCTTTCCCTATCTCTCATTTGTCTTTGATCTGTCTTGTTATTAACTTGGTGTCTGTTTTGCTTTTCCCCTCTCTCTATGCAGATGCAAATTGCTGGCAAGAGTGGCTTGTTTTCTCAGATATATTCTTCTTCCTAATCAAAAGTGGATGTACTGATTTTGTTGATTTTATTGACAAGTTGGTCTTGCGCCTCAACGGTGAAGATAACCATATTCTTCGAACGAATCATGTGACGTGGTTGCTTGCACAAATAATACGCGTGGAGCTTGTGATGACTGCTTTGAACTCCGATCTCAAAAAGGTCTTTTGCAAGTTCCTTGTTAGTAATTCCTTTTTCTGTGAGCTTGACATTATAACTTCTGCTCTATCTCTCAGGTGGAAACTACAAGGAAGATCTTATCATTCCACAGGGAAGACAGAACCGATCCCAATAACCCTCAAAGCGTGTTGCTTGACTTCGTAAGCAGTTGTCAGAACCTACGGATTTGGTCACTAAGCGCAACAACTAGAGCTTACCTAAACAATGACCAGCTCCTGAAGGGGAAACAGATTGATGAGTGGTGGAGAAGCAAAGGTAAGATCCTGATCCTGGCAAACTCCTTAACGCGTAGAGAAAACTCCCCTCCCCTGTCTCACTTCTGTTTCTTTGTTTGTAGGAGAGCGGATGATGGATTATATGAATCTGGATGATAGGTCGATTGGCATGTTTTGGGTTGTTTCCTATACCATGGCACAACCGGCGTGTGAAACAGTTATAAAGTGGTTGTCATCAGCTGGCATGGCTGAGTTACCTGGACTACAACCAAACGAAAGAGTCATGATGATGCAGGAAGTGACCCCATTACCAATGTCATTGTTATCTGGCTTCTCAATGAACTTGTGCTTGAAACTGGCTCTTCAGATGGAAGAAGCTTTGTTTGTTAGCCAGGTTTGTTTACTAACTTTTGTTATTACAATGAAATTTTGTATATGTTAAAGAGATTACACTGATCTTACTGCAGGTTGTTCCTAGCATTGCAATGGTTGAGACATACACAAGATTGCTCCTCATTTCCCCTCACTCAATGTTCCGTTCACATTTCAGTGTAAGCTATTTGGTTGTTACTGTTGTTTATTGATCACAAAGCGATTCATGAGACTGGTTAACTTTTTCTGTAGCAATTGGCCCAGAGAAATGCTTCTCTGCTAAGCAAGCCTGGTGTGACTTTGCTTGTTCTTGAGATTCTGAACTACCGTTTGCTTCCTCTATACAGGTAGAAATGAGAAAAAAAGTTCTCAAGTTAAAAGACTTAAAACAAAGTTCCTGATGCACCTTTTTTTTTGTAGATACCAAGGAAAAAGCAAAACCTTAATGTATGATGTTACTAAAATAATCTCTGCACTGAAAGCAAAACGCGGCGACCACCGTATATTCAGACTAGCCGAAAACTTATGCATGAATCTCATTTTATCACTCAGAGACTTCTTCTCTGTGAAACGTGAGGGAAAAGTAAGTGTTAATCACTCTCCTTTGTGCCATGATGGTTGAAGTGTTAATAACTGTTGTTATGTTACTATCACCAGGGGCCAACGGAATTCACTGAGACATTGAACCGCATAACAATCATGACTCTAGCCATCACAATCAAAACACGTGGAATCGCAGATGCTGATCACTTGGTTTACCTGCAAACCATGCTGGAGCAAATACTAGCGACGAGTCAGCATACTTGGTCAGAGAAGACTCTGCGTCATTTCCCGTCTCTTCTCCGCGAAGCTTTGACTGGAAGGGTGGACAAGAGGGGCTTGTCGATTCAGGCGTGGCAACAGGCTGAAACAACTGTGATAAACCAGTGCACTCAGCTTCTTTCACCGTCTGCTGAACCTGCTTATGTTATGACGTACCTCAGTCACAGCTTTCCTCAGCACCGTCAGTATCTATGCGCTGGTGCTTGTATGCTGATGCAAGGCCACCCTGATAAAGTCAACAGCGCTAATCTGGTTTGTTTTTTTTGCTTACTCTCTTCCAATGTTCTAGAAATCAGTTTAGGCACTATCTGACGCCTAGCGGCAAATCGGTCATAAACAAAATGATTTTTTTTTTAAATGGATTTATGCAATTCAAATCGGTTTAAACTGCTTTAGAGTGATTAAAATTGGTCTAAATCGATAGTTTAAATTTGTTAAAGGAAGTAATAATGATATTATAAATGTAAAATATATATAAGATAAATCAATAATTTGTTAATCCTATGATGAATTATCTATCTAGTTGCTAATCCTCTACCAAACTACAAGTTACTGCCTAACGATGATTTCTCTTGAACATTGATCTTGTCAAACATGTGAACAGGTTGTTCATTGATAGTTGTATGATTTTCCCTTATTATCAGGCAAGGGTGCTGAGAGAGGTTTCACCTGAAGAAGTCACTGCTAACATATACACTTTGGTAGATGTTTTGCTACACAAAGTTCATGTAGACCTTCAGCGAGGACACAATATAAAGGTTCCTAAGATTTTGAATCGACCTCACTTTTTTTCCATTACTTGATCCATTCTTCTTACATTGCATCTTGGTATTTTTTTCCAGGAGATTCTAGATAAGCACGACGCAAATCTTGCGTTTTTCTTCTGGACACATGAAATGCTTCCACTCGACATTTTTATTCTGGCGCTCATTGACCGTGATGATGATCCCCACGCCTTGATAATTGCAGTATGTTCATGCTTTTACTTGAACCATGCTTTTACGCAAATCTTATAAAAAAATATTAAGCATTTTGTTTTTTTTTTCCATTTGTTCACAGAAAATTCTACTTGAAAGACCAGAGCTTATGCAGAGGATTAACATGTACTGCGCAAACCGTGGGCCTCCTGAACACTGGCTTTTCACGCAGGTGTTCAAACGCAATGAACTCCAGAAGGCCCTTGGTAACCATCTTTCTTGGAAAGACAGGTAACGTGTCTTATCCCCATTTCACACTCACTGTTTTCTGACAAAAGCTCACTCTATTACATTACTTGATTGGTTTTGTTGGCATATGTTGTGTTAAACAACAGGTATCCGACGTTCTTTGATGATATCGCGGCACGTTTGCTTCCAGTTATCCCTCTAGTGGTGTACAGGCTCATCGAAAACAATGCAATGGATACAGCTGATAAAATTCTGACTGCCTACTCTCATTTCCTGGCTTACCATCCTCTCAGGTTCACGTTTGTCCGTGACATACTCGCCTATTTCTACGGTCATCTTCCCGGGCAACTTGTTGTGAAGATCCTCAGAGTCCTTGGTCTCAGCAAGATTCCATTCTCTGAATCATTCCCTCAGTACATCAGCAACCCGAGTTCCCCTACATGCCCACCTCTTGATTACTTCGCCACTCTGTTGCTGAATCTCGTAAACAACGTTATACCTCCACTTAGCAGCAGCAGCAGCAACTGTAGCTCGAGGTCTGGCTCAATGGCAGACATGTTAAACAGCTCAGCGAGATCTCTTCATGGAAAAACACCAGGAGCATCTCAGCCAGGACAAGCTAACGCCTCTGAGGGACAGAAAGCTTTCTATCAGATCCAGGACCCTGGAACATACACTCAACTTGTTCTTGAAACGGCTGTGATTGAGATCCTCTCTCTTCCTGTCTCTGCTTCTCAGATTGTCTCCTCTCTTGTTCAGATAATCGTAAACATACAGTCCACACTTATTCAATCCGGCAACGGCTTCCACGGTGCTGCAAATGGAGTGGGGCAAGGCTCGGTACTGCCTACGTCTCCCTCGGGAGGGAGCACGGACTCCATGAGCGCAAGCAGGTCCACTTCTTGTATGAACACGGCGAGCTTTGTCTCTAGAAGCGGTTATACATGCCAGCAACTTTCCTGTCTGTTGATTCAAGCTTGTGGGCTTCTGCTGGCTCAGCTCCCTCCAGATTTTCACACGCAGCTTTACATGGAGGCTTCACGTGTGATAAGGGAAACGTGGTGGCTTACTGATGGGAAGAGATCGCAAGGTGAGCTAGACTCTGCTGTTGGATATGCTCTGATGGATCCTACATGGGCTGCTCAGGATAATACCTCAACCGCCATAGGTACATTGCTATATATATAGCTTCTGTATCCTTGAGTGAATGTTTGTTTTTACATGTGTATCGTTGTGTCTTCTTCCAGGGAATATAGTGGCCTTGCTTCATGCTTTCTTCAGCAATCTCCCACAAGAATGGCTTGATGGGACGCATCTCATCATCAAGAACCTCCGGCCTGTGACATCTGTGGCAATGCTCAGAGTTGTATTCCGTATTATGGGACCACTTCTCCCCAGGCTTGCTAACACACATGCGCTCTTTAACAAGGTAACTCTTATGGCTCCTACCCATACGGAACTGTTCTTACTTCATCTTACGAACTGCTCCTACATTTCTCAACAGACGCTAGCCCTTCTCTTGAGCACAATGGTAGATGTTTTCGGGAAAAACTCACAGACACAGGTCCCTGTTGAAGCATCCCAGATTGCAGATCTTATTGATTTCCTGTGAGTTTCTTCAAATACCTGAACATGGATTCATTGTCTATATCCGAATAACAATCAAATGATTTAGTTATGTGAGACTTTAATGGAGATTGTTTGTTTTGGTCTATGTGTTCAAAATGGTTGCAGACACCATGTTGTTCACTACGAGGGACAAGGAGGAGCAGTTCAAAGTATCAGCAAGCCAAGACCAGACATCTTGGCCCTAATCGGAAGAGCAGCAGATTCTCTCCGACCAGATGTACAACACCTTCTCTCCCACCTCAGAACCGATCCCAATACGTCCATATATGCAGCTGCTCATCAGAATACTGCAAAGACCAACACCTCTTAGAAAGAAAGAAAGTTAATATGCTGTGTCCGTGGTTAGATCGATAGAAAGAAGCACATTAACTGATCTCATTTACAACTTGCTCTTGTAAGTTTTGGTCAGTGTGTACAACTAATTTTATGTGTATTGTATATATGTATTATCAATGATAACGTTGTTTCTGTTTACTATAGAGTATGCATGTCAAAAATTATATTTTCTAATGGCACTAAATTTCAATAGGAATATTACACAGTAGTTGTGTATCCACTAATTTGTAACGTTGAACACGATGCATGGCTTTGGAAATATTTAACGTCTCTTTTTTCTCATGAGAAGAAGATAATCGTCCTTTCTCCAATTTTCTGAAAATACTGCCATCGTAGGCGTCTTCCACTGTCTTGATTTGCTAAAAATGCTTCTATTAACTTTTGGGCATCTTCCCAAGTAGCAGTCTCTGTTTCCTCATCAGTCCACTTCACCAGAATCTGACGAACTCCACCATGATTACGGGCTCGAAGTAACCTGGTTCTGATACCAAATTGATATGAGCCTGTCGCCTAGCCTGAGCTCGAGTAACCGGAGCCGTAGTTTGTACGTAAGAAAACAGAGAACTTGTTGCAAAAGCTTCCTTTAACCCTAGTCTCTTTTGAGAATAAGGTTAATGCTAGAAGATGATTCTTTATTGATAACTAGATAGGTTTATATAGAGCTATACAAATCATAGTTCTAAGTAATAATGGAAAACTTCTTAGTAACTAAGAATAGGAAAATTACCAAATCTCTAATAATGCTTTAAAGTAAAAATACTAGTTTTGACTTTTGAGTCTTCTTTCTCTCGTATGTGATACCGTAGCGTGTATCATTACTCCCCTCCTCGACAAGGAGCTTGTCCTCAAGCTCTATTTCTGGAAATGCTTCTATTAACTTTTGGGCATCTTCCCAAGTAGCAGTCTCTGTTTCCTCATCAGTCCACTTCACCAGAATCTGACGAACTCCACCATGATTACGGGCTCGAAGTAACTTCACTGGTTTTGCTTGAGGAATATTACACAGTAGTTGTGTATCCACTAATTTGTAACGTTGAACACGATGCATGGCTTTGGAAATATTTAACGTCTCTTTTTTCTTATGAGAAGAAGATAATCGTCCTTTCTCCAATTTTCTGAAAATACTGCCATCGTAGGCGTCTTCCACTGTCTTGATTTGCTAAAAAAATATATAATTCAGTAAAAAGAAAAAACAACGAACCATTTTATAATATCTCCAGGGTCTCTGTTAGACTTGAGGAACTGAAAAACTTCCTCGTAAGTGAGAGCATTTTGATGTGAGCGAGCATGCTTCTTGAATATCTCCTCGAATTTCGATTCCACAAATCTTCAAAACTCACAAGGAAGTGATTATCCTCGTTTGTGAAGTTGTGTTCTTTTTGGTAATCAAGTTTAATAAATACGGTACACACGAAAACATCTTAGCATATATATCAAGGGTTTGAGAAAAGATGATAATTAAGGAGGAAATGGATAAAACCTTCCGTCCTTGTCGTATGCGTCGGTGTGACTACCATGGATACCAAAGCGAATACTCTTCACTTCTATTGGAAACAATGAGAATCCCTTCCCCTATTTAAAATTCACATCAATGGCTTCAATACTAATTAGATATATCCGAATAGTTAACACCTATTGTTTTGCATAATCAAACCTCAAAAATAATCAAGTACGATTTACAAAAACAACATCTAACGCACTATATCGATATATTTCAGTTCAGCCCTTGCCAAAGTTACTACAATGAACTTAATAGAGTATTTTGAATTTTGATCGTATTTCAATACCAAAGAGAACAGAAAAGAACGAGGTACCGGACGAGTTTTGTGGCTAAGAGAAGGTGTGAGATTCTTGCAATATTTTTTAAGAAAAAATTTACTATCCGCGCTTTCTTCACATACAAGGTAACTGACGAATTTGAATCCTTCTTGCTCATCAATCCTAATCTAGTTGTTTATATATTTGTTCTTGATCACAATATAATCTAAGTAAGACACAGTCCCATTCTCATTACTAAGAATCCGTGCAGGATTGAAGATACTGTGCATTACGCCAGTTCACTGATCAAAACTCATCGACAAATTAACGAACTAAGAAAAGAAAGTAGAGGTATAAAATTTATTAAGATCAGAATCACCTGTTTTGGTGGACATATATATATAATCTCAAACAAGAGTCTGACATATATATATATAATCTCAACAAAAGCTTCAACTGATGTTTATGTACATAAATGTCCCTTATACTAATACAACTTGCTGACTGCCTCCCAACCTCTCTCATCACATCACACAACATTTAGCTGGTCTCTTTGGATCTGCCCTAGCTTCCTCTGTACCTAGAGGAAACAAGACTATGATTAGAGAAGCCTGATGGTCCCAAGACTTATAAGCAAACACTATTGGATCATTTGTCAAAGTTGGTGTCTATCAAAGACGAAACCGTGTTACCGAAACTACCTTCAGGGGGTTGAGCTAACTTGCGGTTATGGGAAGTCATCATTTCTTTTTTAAGCTTAACAAGAATGTCCTCCATTGTGTATTCTCTCCGCCAGTTAGTGAGCATAGGAAAGAGACTCGGTTCAACCTGTGATCATTACATTTCCTTTTGTTAATATTAATAATAAGCTGATATACATATATAACACCAGCAATATTAACTCATAAAGAGCTCTTACCACTCCAGTTTCAGGGTTAACACAGGCCATGTTGATCCGGGTCTGGAACCTCACACTCGGTGGACTCTCTGGGTATTCCTTCCCACAGAAGAGCTTCAGCTGGAAGATTTTCCCTTCGAATGCAGTCTGATATTCAGTCCATAACCAAAAACAAATCTTCTCAAAATCCAAAAGAAAGTTGCTTCTTTTTTGTTTTCCACTCTAATCAAGAAATGTAGCTACAGAGCATTTGAAATCATCTGAAATGACTAAAAGCTATGGATCATTTGCAGTAGAAGCCACAGGAACAACTAGTTAATTAAGGAAGAAGAGGAAGACTATTTAAGCATCCAAAATTGGGATAAACATAGAACTTTATCTTATTAGAACACTGAAGAGCTATCTAGCAGTTCTCTCTGAAAAGTAGTCAAATATTTGCAATTTTTATCAATCAAACACGGAGAATGTAAACAAGGTTAAGAGAGAGAGAAGATTACATTGTGAGGGCCGAGAATGGTGCCGGTCCAAGATTGCATATAGATATCATCAGCATCGTCCATACCGTAGCTGACGGTACCATCTCCGATACCTTTCTCACCTCTTTCCAGCTCTTCCAACAATCTAAAGTTTCTTGGCACTTACTCAACAAACCAAAAAAAATATCATTACTTTACCTTAAAACTCTTGAAAGTAAAATCATAATCTAGATCAGATTCTTAAACTGGCGAGAAGGTGGATCCGGTCACATTCTGTTTGCAAATCGTGTCTAAAACCCTAGATCCGAAAATTAATTAACTAGAGAGATGATGATGATGATATATATAAACAAATTGATCGGAGCTTACCAACGACCTTAGCTTCCTCCGAACTCATCGCCGGATCGTATTTAAATTTCAGGTAAAGATGATTTTCAGCAGAAGCGAAGAAGAAGAGAGAGAGAGAGAGAGAGAGAGAGAGAGAGAGAGAGAGAGAGAGAGAGAGAGAGAGACTGTTGAAGTACTGTTAAGGATGTGTCGAAGAGACAAGATTGGAAGAAGAAGAAGAAGCGATAAACTTACGGACAAGTTATTATTTGGTTACGACTTTAAGATACAACGTGAAACGTACGTGTGCAATTAAAAATTAATTATTTATTTTTGCCCCCAAAATAAAAGGAAAAGCAAATATGTAGCTCTAAATGCGAATTTATGTAAACTCAGGAAATTAATTTTTACAAAACTACCACTTCTATATTAAGTATTAACCCCTTCTCAAAAATGCTGACACCCCGTCTAGGCGTCCGTCTACTCGCTACACGGACCTTATCCAGCGTGTTTTTGCCCTAAAAGCTGGAAAACAAATTAACCGGCTCATTAAACCAATTACACAGCCCGCTAAGCCGATTACTCAGCCTACTAAGCCGATTACTCAGCCCACTAAATATGATCCATGCATTACAAGAAAATACGCTAAGTTCTGACAGATAACATTTTTGTCGGTTTTCTTTGACTAAATTCCGACGAGATACCGACGAAACATATAATTTAATGTTTGTCGGTTTTTTGTCGAAAATTTTCGACGAAATACTGACGAAATCGTCAAAAATATCCGACGAAATTCCAACAGAATATTATAATTTGGGATTTCTATATGGATTTGAAGTTTGTCGGAATTCCATCGAAATATTATAACTGACGAAATTCTGACGCAGTTTTGACATACGCCGGAATGTCGTCAAAATATTCTGATTTCCAACGAAATATATTTTAGATTTGTAAAGTTATTATAAATGTAATTATATACTTAAAATATCCAAATAACACATATTTTTTTAAATGACAAATATTTAATAAATGCTATATTTTTATATATATGCACTTTTTGTATAAAAGACTTAAACTTATTTATATTTATTTATCGTCTTTTATTTTAAATGACTAACCTGTTAAAAAAATAAAATTTATTTTTAATGAATTAAGTTGGTATAATTATAAATTAGTTTTACTATGTGGTGAATTTTTTTATTAAAAATTATATACTTTTAATAAATATTTATACTTTTAAATGAAAATTCAATTTTTTATGAATGCTTAAATTATATTAAAAGGAAAAAACATAATAATTAAGTGCTTAATTTTTGTTTACTACACAAAATATTAAGAATTGTTGAAAAATAATTATTTGAATTTGGATGACCCAAAGAAAAAAAAATATGAGAATTGAATTTGATTCCGTAATCGGCCCAAATGACCCAAGAAAGATCTGATGTGAGCAGTGGGCTAGATCCAAAAAAAGAATGATCCAATATAAATGTGTTATTAATATTAATTGACCGCCCTTATAGAACATGCAATGTTAATAAAGAAAATTATATTTTTAGGTAAAAAATCAATAAGATCTTGCTTTAATAATAAAAATTAATTATTTATTTTTGCCCCCAAAATTAAAGGAAAAGCAAATATGTAGCTCTAAACGTGAAATGCTCCTCGTATCTCAGTCTCTGTTACTGGTGACAAACGTTCATGAGCAGTAACAGTGGGGCAGAAAATTTTCAATGTATAGTGATTAATATGATAGAAGCAAAATTTGCAGAATAAGTTTGTATTAATTAAGGAATTCTATGAAACAGTAATATCTGTCTTACACTAAGAAGATGGTGATCCTTCTGAGCAGTGCCCCCACGGAATTGTATGCGGTGTATATGTATGGTTCTATAACCATACGGCCAAAATTTTTGATTGAAATGAAAATTTTAATTATATGTTTAGTATGTTTATTTTATTTAAAAATATTACAATCTATAATAAAAATATAAATATCTAGCCAATTATAAAATCATATTAAATTATTCATTGTTTTTGTTTTACGTATTTTAAACAGTTATGATTGTCAGACTACATGTCAAGTTTATATGATAATTTTTTTTAATACTTTTGATGCAATAATTAAATATATAGTTAATTGTTAATAATGCATTTTATTGCAATTGTATAAAATTTGATTTTTCCATCTTAAATTATTTATCAAAAGTATTTAGATGTAAGTTATTTCACTTTCTACATTATTGATCCTTAAATCATTGTAAATAAAGTGAATTTTAACTTATGCATAAATTAATCAACCATTTATAGAATAATTGGTCCTGAAATCATTGTAAAGAAATTAGTTTTAACTTATGCATTAATTAATTAACCATTTATAGAATAATATTTTATCACCTTTTGTCTAAATATACGTTACTTTGCAGAATAAGTTTGTACTAATTAAGGAATTCTATGAAACAGTAATTTTGTCTTACACTAAGAAGATGGTGATCCTTCTGAGCAGTTGTGTGAATAAACTGAATATGCTTTCCTCTTGATCTTTAACGTCGTATACAAAGTATATATACAATATCGTATGACCTAATAACCGTCATACCTAACAGGCCTAATATACACATACGTATAGCCCAATACTCTCCCTCAAGTTGGAGCATGGAGATTGACAATGCTCAACTTGGACACTAAATGTTCAAACTGTTGACGACCAAGAGCCTTGGTAAGTAAATCAGCCAGTTGATCGTTTGTGCTCTAATGAGATGTAGAGATCGTACCATCCAAAACTGCATCACGAACAGCATGACAATCAGATTCCACATGCTTAGTACGTTTATGAAAAAATGGATTCGCCGCAATGTAGATAGCTGCCTGACTGTCACAAACCAAACGTACTGGCCCGTGTTGGGGAAACCCGATTTCCTTTAGTAACTCGAGAAACCAGAGAATCTCGTCTAAAACATTCCTCATTGAACGATATTCTGCTTCAGCCGAAGATCGAGCGACGGTATCTTGTTTCTTTGTTTTCCAAGAGACCGGAGAACCTCCTAGAAACATGACATAAGAACTTAAGGAACGCCTTGATAATGGACATGAGTTCCAATCTGAATCACAGTAAGCTGTCAACGTTAAGTCCGTATCTGACCGGAAAATAACACCCTGACCAGGAGTAGCCTTGAGAAAACGAACCACTCGTAAAGCTGCCTCCCAGTGTGCCTCTCGCGGTGCTTGCATAAACTGTGAGAGAAGATGCACAGAAAAAGTAAGATCTGGTCGAGTATTGAGAATATAAAGAAGACGTCCAACTAGTCTTCTATAACGCGATGGATTCGTCAGAAAAGGACTTTGATCCCTACCAAGTTCATGACGTTGTTCCATCGGAAAATTAACCGGCTTGGAGCCCAGCATGCCGGTCTCTTTAATTATCTCTAGTGCATATTTTCGCTGTGATAAGAAAATCCCTTCATCGTTACGAGAAACTTCAAGGCCAAGAAAATATTTTAGCTTGCCTAAATCTTTCATGTGGAAACAAGTGCTTAGATATCCTTTGAAAGAAGAAAGAGCAGCATCATTATTCCCACAAATCAGCAGATCATCGACATACACAAGAACCCGCATCTCAGTCGCATCTTTGGTGTAGATGAAGAGAGAATAGTCTTTATACGATTGAGTGAACCCATAATCCTTTAGAGAGGTTGATAACT
>OVBX01001988.1:0-22478 GCA_900406325.1 Erucastrum elatum | reverse complement strand
TATATATATATATTAATTATTCTATGATTCTTCTTTCTTTACATCGTCAACATCTCATATAACTCTCCTTCTACAGACAAAGGAAAACCCGACAACTGCCTTTCACGGAGGCTGTTTGCGACTGACCGGTGAAACAGCCTTTTTACAGAGAAAGGTACGGTTATTGCTTACATCTCTGAATCCAAACATGCTCTGCTCCGTCTTCTTGGCTTTGTTTCATAGACTCTGAAGCAAGATCCTTTTTTTTTTTGCTTTTATTACTAAGGTCTTTAGATCCAAAAAAGATTCAATTTTTTTTGTTGTTTCAATTGTTTGTTTCTTTTATATTACATCTTCAACATTTCACCCAACTTTTTCCCTTTCGTTTTACAGAGAAAGACATCTCCGACAACCGCCTTCCATGGAAGTTGTTCGCCACTGACCATTACCCCTGCGATTGTCTCAATGTTTACTCTAAGCTGGACTACCTAGTTTTCACTGGCATGTGCTCCGAGACACTGAGGAGTTTGAGGACTCTATGAGGACTCTGTATCCAACTTGGCCGTACTCATTGGTTCTGTACACAGAAATCCCGACCACAATTCCCCACAACAACTCTCACCCGTCCACATCACCCCCGAACACAACACAAGACCCGTACACATCTCATTCTTTGCCACATCCCCCGAACACAACTTACCCGTACACAACTCACCTCCGAATTCACACGTCACTCTTTGCCACATCCCTCGAACACAACTTGCCCGTACACAACTCACATCCGAATTCAAGACTCCACCATGCTAACGGATTCATTGCTCCTTCGTCTCCCCACGCATGTTATTCGTTGTACAACATCAGTGCAGCTCAACTCAAATTGCATGACTCTCTTGCGTCCACACCCAAAAGCCCTATTTTTGTTGAGCTTTTCTTTTGTGGTGTTGAAATTTTCAACTCTATGTGTTTTGATTTAAATTTGGTCTTTTTTGACTGTGTACTCTTCACCATCCATGTCCACATTTTATGAACCGAGACATACCGATTATAGTACATGGCGACATTTTACTAACTGAGACATACCGATTATAGTACTCTTCACCATCCATGTCCAAATTTGGTCTCTTTTGGCTGTGTACTCTTCACCATCCATGTCCACATTTTATTAACAATACAGAAGAAGTCATTGTCGCTATGTACCAACTTAAGAAAAAGATATTGTTTGAGAGTTTGGGGGAAAATGACACGATGCAAGTTGGAGTGGGTAAAAGTTTATTTTTCTGTTTAAGTTCGTTGAGTTTATAAAAAATATTTTCTAAATAGGCCAACGAAAAATTGAAAGAAATGTAGAGAAACATGTCAACTAGGGATGATTAATCGGTCTCGAGTGTGTCTAGGACAATAGTCTAACGTCTAAGCCGTCTAAAACCATTATTCATATATATATCGCCCAATCCAACTCAAATGATTAATGGGTGGCTGTCTAGTCTATAAAACTGCTTCCAGTGCCTTGACATAATGTTTATGAAAACAAAGCACGACAATTATTTTGGAGGAAAATTGACAGAATTATTTGAGTTTATAGGAAAACAGCTTCTCAAATCAGTCATACAACAATAACGAAACAGACAAAAATTAAAGAATAGGTACCATTTCTCGATGCATATATATGCAAGATTCACCAAAGATGCATGGTATATATCTAAATACCACCTAACATCTAAATTTTTGCTTTAGACATCCATACATGTGGTTAATAAAGGCTTCTTTACCCAAGAGTGCATACCAATTAAAACACCGAATCAGTATGTGAGTCCACCATATATCATCATAATTTATATGTTACATCTACTGTGTGTTTAACGGTGTGTTTGTGACATAAATTTTTTTAATTTCCTATACTGACATTTAGAAAGGCAGCCAACTACAGAAGGCAAAACAACAATAAATTGATGTCAAGGCCAGAGTAGAAACTTGCTAAACTATTAATTATTTAAAACCACAAATATAGAATATAAGTTTCTCCAACAATCAAGCAGTCCAAAGCCTCAACCAAATTAACAGACAAAACCCACACCCACCCACACACACGCGTCTACAATTATAGTTTTATATATGCGAAAGATTTGGCTCATGAGGCTCTTATGTTGATGCATATAGAAACTCCAAATACCTCCTAAGAACGGAGCATCATGATCATCAGTAGCAGAGATAATCGTATAGAGAAAAGGTTGAAATAGGGTTTCCCTCTTCAGCTACTGATGCTGTTGAAGTTGTGTTATGTTCCCTTGGTATCACCACTCCTAGATTAACAACATTAGATATTTTATCTTTTATGAAGTTCTTGTCCAAAACCAAAATATTATGCCTACAATAGTTAGGGCTTTTAATTAACACAACGTTCTTACCTGCTGTTGAAACAGTTCCTTTAACTGAGCCAAGACTTGTGTAAGATTCCGTGGAGTCTCCAAAGATGGTAGAGGAGTTAGATTCACTGGTTAATCCAAGAAACTTCTCTATAATGCTCACAGAATCCTTGTTTAAGTTGGTTGTACTCTTTTCTTGTTCCAGGTTTTGTCCTTCTACTTGTGCACCACCGATTATCTTAGTCTTTCTTGATTCTTGATTAGGATCTGAAAATGTTTTCGAGGTGTCAATTAGTCCTGACAATCTCATCTTCATCTTCGTCATTGTTCTCTCTCTTGCTCGTTCTCTAGCTTTCTCTCTCGACTCTTTCTTCTTACAAGAGTCATCCATCCTCTTTGTTCTTCTCTTTGAGAGTTTCAGTGTCTCGTCATTTGAATTTTCACTAACCTGAAGATGTTCATGGTTTCCTCCTGCTCTTCTTCCTGATGCAGCTGCACTTTCTTTCACTTGTTTGATGGAAGCCTTTGATTTGGAGATAAGCCATTCGATGGTCTTGCTCGCCTTGTCGAAACCCAACATGTCTTGAAGATCAAAGAATTTGCGAGCAATCTGGAGAGATAGTCTCATCCTCCTGTCTCTAGGGCCTTGAGCGGTGCAGATCTTACTATGTCTGTCCCTTTTCTTTCCAGTTATTCTTGGTGAAACCTTTTCTGAGGTGGTTCCATCAACCCACTCCTCATTCTTTTTTTCTTGCTCAAGCTCCTTGCATAATTTTCTCGGAGAATCAACATCATTTTGCCGTTGTAACAAGAATTGGCTTATCAAGACAGATTCATCAAGAAAGTCCTCAGAGAAAGGAAAAGAAGGCAAAGGGTAATGATGGTGAGAACTAGGGCTTTGGATGTGAGTAGGGAAAGAAGGAAGCATGGTTGCTTCGTGAAGATTGAATGGATCAAAGAGGTCATAGCCATTGGTGTCTATAGAAGGAAACATTAGANTTCCCCCCCCCCCCCCCCTTCTATAATCAAGCAAGTTGGTTCATTAGTGGGTGTGTGCTTGTGCTATAAAGGTCGATAGGTTGAGGAAGAAGGACACAAAGCGATTGTCAAAATGAATAGTTTTGGTAAATGTGTAAGAAGAAAATGAGTCTCATCCTAATTATTATTTGTGTGGAATTAATACACATATTCGTTTAAATATATAAACCCTTAGAATATAACAGACAAATTGATAGAAATGAAAGCTTACTGAAAGTGTGTTTCAAAAAAAGTGTTTCCAAAAAGAAAGCTTACTGAAAGCAATTAACGAGTAACTATATCTATAATTGTTTATTATCTAATTTTTAGTTCACGTTAGAAGCTTCAAAAGAAAAAGGCTTAATAGTTTGGGCATTTTTTTTTTTTGAACAAAATATAGTTTGGGCATTTAGACACAATATTTTCTCTGTTACAAACTCAAGACTTGGTTCGGTTAGTCAATCTTTGAATCAGAGTTGAAATAAGTTGCAATATTAACTGAATGCTCACAATATCGAATTTAATTTCCTGACTTATACAACTTGAAGTCGAAATTGTGTGATTCTCTTGTTAGTATTTATTATATTATATATCTTATTTGGGTAGCTACTCATACTACAACCCTTTTATTAAAGCAAAAAGTAAAGAAGTTCTTCTGTTGACCAAAAAAAAAAAAAAAGAAGTTCTTCTATTGAAAATTTTAGAATTAAAGGCTTAATAGGTGTGGTGGGGATGGGATAAGGTTAAGGAGAAGGTTGTGGGAGCGATAGTGATTAACGGTAATGAAAAATATGGTGATAGCTACGTGAAGAAAAGTGGGAGGAGAAAACGAAAGGGACCAAGTCTAAGGCCTATTTGGTTATCCCTTCACGTGGGCGTTGCTTTGTTGTTTGATAGCAACCCCATCTCTTTCATTTTCTCGATTGTGTACTTTAATAGTAGATAATATTGGCGTCTATATCTTATAAAAAGATGGACAGTATATATATTTTTGTTTTCCTTGCTTAGGTATTTGGAGACATGCATTGATTAATAATATTTTCGAAATTCGTCTTGTTGGAGTTCAAAGGAGAACATTTTTTTGATGTTGAGAATTGCTGTTTGTTCAGTATCATATTTGTTTTTAATTTTAAAACCATACCGATGTAGATTACCATCAACACTTTCTCTTAATTTTGGGGGACTTTCACTCCCTTATCCCTGGAGAGAGGAGGTTTTGTGACTGTAATCCATTTCCAACTCATGCCAACCCAACCAATTCTTGCCCATCAATATATCTAACCACGATTCTTTATAATGAAAATTTAAGAATATATTCATTTGCCTAAAAATAAGTATTTTTACAGAATTTAAAACATAAATCTCAGAAAGAAACTTGGTGGCATGGATCCTTCGCTTAGTTCGCTTCCCTGTCTTGGGCTTATCTTTATATATTTTATATATATATATATGTGTGATTATTCATTTTTCAAACTGAATATGTTAAACTGATGTATAGAATATAGTCTGCTCTAAATTAATCAGTTCGAATATTGAAAAATAAGCCTGGTTAACTTATTATTGTTATTATTTTTAATTTTGCTCTCTCGCTTATAAACCTTTTGTTTTGTTTCTTAATTTGGAACACCAACTTCTTCTTTTTTTTCTCGTAAAAAAATAGTTGTGACTATTAAAATCTATTTTTGTTTCTAGATGGATGACTGATTGGCTAAAATCTTACCGACATCTTTATCATTGTATGTCTTTAAGTTCTTGTGATTTTTTGAAAACCTTTTCTCAAAGAAAGTGTTTAAGACTTCGAAATTTGGTAGTCGTTTTTATTAAACATTTTTTCTAGTCATTTTTTTTTTTTGACTAAAAGCATTTTTTCTAGTCATTTTAGCATTGTCATTTTAAGGTTTATTTGATTCTTCATGTATGGAAGAAAAGGAGGAAGATGTATGGTGGAGAGGGATATAGGTAGGGAGTTAGGGTTCAAGACTTAGAAGAGACAGACACAAACTGAGCTACAAAACACATAGGCTTCTATTTTATTAATGCCTACTTTCTCATTGCTTTTCCTTTGACTCGCTTGTCCACTATTGCTCTCCCCATATGTACATTTCGTGACACAAAACTATATGTTATATATATGTACAGAAACAATTTGCTAAATAGCCTTTTAAGTTTGGTTTTCTAACTTGCTGGAATAACATACGCCCGTCTTTACCTTTTTAACTGATAAACAACTTGTTTGTGTTATAACAGTTTTACTTTTGGATGGACATAAATCTCATGTGTTATCACACCTTTACATATGAGCTAACAGAAACTTAAATGTATTAGCAACGTTAGATGCATGTATACTGTTTGTTAATCACGTTTTTGGGTAAACCTAGGAAAAACCATAAGTTAATTTTTGGAAACTTTCATATCATTTTCCAAACTTTACCAAATACTTTTTAGGGCATCTCCAACAATGACACCAAATTTGGTGTTGAAATTACACCAAATTTGATGTTTTTGTGTCAATTTCTTTTTGCCATCTCCAACCATGATACCAAATATTACACCAAAACTAATATTACATATTATTTAATATTTTCAGTTTTAATAAATTTTCTATTTTTATTATTTGAAATTGATAAATAATTTTTTATCACACTTATATATTATGTTTATTAAAATTTTGTATTATATGTTCATAAATTTATTTGCATTTTTTTTGGTTTAACTAAATTATACACGTATTTATTTTATATAAAAATATACAAATTACAAACTATTAATTATGAAAAACACATAACAGAATAATATATGTATTTAATCAAATTTGTATAAGCTAGTAATAGAAATTTAACTATATTATAAAATAAAATAAAAATTGAAAATTCATTTTACTGTTTGGTGAATTTAATAGTATTGCATAAATTTTAATTATTTACTACTAAATATAATTTTACTATAATGTAATATTATTTATTGCTCATTAATGATAAAATATAACTTAAATAAATATTATAATCAATATTTTAAAATAAAAATACATTAAAAATAAAGTAAATGATAATAATAATTTAGTGATTTTTAATTTGAAAATAAAACAAAAAAATATTTCAATTATGTAATAATAACTGAAAATTGATACATTATATTTATATTTAGTTACAAATTTGAAGTGATTAATAACAATTATTGAACTTATTATTCAATGAAATATAATAAAATATGCATATTTAATAGTTGGTGTGATGAATAGTGTTACACCTCTACACCAAATTTGGTGAGATTGTGTCACTTTTAGTGTCCTAATGTAGATGAAATTACATCAAATTTGGTATTTTGGTGTCCCATTGAAGATGACCTTAGTCATAAGCAGACGTGTCTCCAATAATATAAGATCAGCCCCATCATGCGTTTCTTCATGAATATCTGATCTTTTAGAAAATTAAAAATAATGAAAAAAATAAGAGAGAAAAACATAACAGCTTCACAAAACAGAAGTATGAAGACACTTTTAGAAGACAGTATGCAAAGTTGGTTTTTTCTCGTTGATCAAAATAGAAAATAAAAATAGAAATAAAAACTAAAACTAAATATCCATTAAAATATTATTTTTATTACAAAAAAAAGATCAGATGAAATTTTTCACAGTTGGAACTGCTTTAAATATGTTGCGAAAAGATATTGTAGAGTTGTTTTTCAAAAATCTATTCATCAGGTAGGTTGATGAATTCTTTTGATCATACTATAATTAGTTTACAATTTGAAGACTATAAAAAATATAAATATATATTTTGGAAAAATTAGAAATATATTTTCAGTATTATAAGCTTACAACCAAAATTAAATTTTTTTGAAAATTTCATAAGTTTTTGAAGGCTTTGACATGTTTTTGTTTAAATTAATGTTTACCATATTTGATAATGAATAGTTTTGATTTTTATAGCTTTCAATTATTAAATATGAGCCCTATTTTAAAATTTCTGCTGCTACAATCATTTTAAGCATTTTCAAATCTTATACGTAATTAACTGTGCAGTCGATGGAGGACACCCAAATATTTGTCTCACATGTAATAGTTCTAACAATTTATTGCTTCATCTAAGTTTTTTATTGAGGAAAAAATTGATGTTCAAAAAATAATTCTGGTTTATGATTTTTAAAACGTTAAAATTGGAAAAGATAGAAAATAAAATGTAATATAGAAACAAATTAAGAGTATCACTGTAAACAAGCTTAATGAAAATTGCAAAAATAAATCTGAACAAATAAAATGTGTTTGTCTTTAACTTTATTTTTCTCCATTGAATAAATTTAGACAACTTTTTTTGGTTCAATATTTAGACAACTTAAAAAGTATGTATAAGAAGTTATCTACCCATATCATCTTTACATCTATATCATATTATTAGTTACCTCTAACTCTTCTTGATTCAAATAAAATGTGTTTGTCTTTAATTTTATTTTCTCCATTAATTATTCATTCTTACGAAAACATTCTCAGTTATAATTTGGAATCAAAAGATATCATACCAAATTTTCCAAATAATTCATCAATTATTTTTCATATCATTTATACTCAAAGTTGATATCTTGAAAAATTATTAATCTAAAAAAAATTACAACGTTTTTTATTCGTAGATAATGTAAGTGCGATGAAGCAATAAAAATAGAGAAAGTAACACATACAATTTATTCATGAAGTTCGTTTCTTTTATTCCCTAGACGCCGTACAGATTTCAAATCCATAAAAACAAGAAAAACTTACACCATATCGCAAACGCGTAAAACAAACACACTCTTCTTGAATTACATCTCTCATCTATTACATAGACTCTTCGAGATAAACTAATTTTGAGCAAACTCCGACTAGAGTTCAGATTTTATTAAAATCACCTAACCCTAAGATAAATTCTCCATAATTTAAGGCTTCAATCTTCCATATCTCTAGAAATATTTATAAGTACTTAGCACCCGACACACACGAGTATGACAATCCCAGCACATAACACACTTACCACAAGCTCCAAACAATGGCCAACTCCACCACATACATCGTTATAAACTACTTCACCCCAACCGATACCAACAGTACACAATGAAACATCTCTCTTTTTTATGAGGTCTACCCTTTTATTGGACACATTTTCCACATACGTAGTAAGGACATCTCCAACCCAACACCATATTTTTCTCTAAAATATAGTAAAAATGAAAATAAAGTAACATATGCTCCAACCCAATTCCATAACTCACTCCATTTTCAATTTACTCCATAAATGGAGTAAACTATTTTTTATTTGTTTATGACTTTATTATAGAGTGAATAATGGAATAGAGTTGGAACAATTTTACTTCATAATCAGTTTTATTCCATTTTGAAGGAAAAAATTGAATTTTACATTAGAGATGCTCTAAGCGGTTTTCTTTAACTTACTCTTCAAACAAACTCCTTTACTTTAAATGAAACGTTGTCTTTAATAACATATTTTCTTTCTTTTTCCAAGTTCAGCAAACTACATCATTATAAAATATGAACTCACCTATACGGAATAAAAGAAACGAACTTCATGAATAATTTCTGATACCGAGCACAATAGAAAACTGCATCGTCTGATATGATCAAAGAAAGAGAAAACTATAAAAATAAAATAAAAGTATAAATGATCGAGGATGATACATTTTTTTCTACGGTTTGATTCTCAAATCCAACAGGTGGCTGGCTACAACTAGAACAAGCTTCCATAGTAGAAATTATTTGCATTATATTTAGATTTGAAGTCAAAAATTACAAACAAGCTCCCATGATTTTAGACTATATTACCTAACAATAATAATGCACATGCTAAATTCCTAAGACTTTTAAATGAAATTGAAGACATGTTAATTGGTACAACACAACTAAAAAAACGTCCATCAAAACCGTTGGACAATGAAAATATAATTTGGTTGCACAATTTATAGAAAATATTCTGATGGGAGAAGTATCTTGTCTCATATATGTACCACAAATCACACATCTTTTTGAAAAAAAATATAACTATTTTATGGTTTTATAATGCTAAATGATAAATAAAGCGCAAATATTCTGTTTTTATGGGCAAAGTTTCAAAGTAGCTTTAGCTTATACCATATTCTTGTAATGTTTCTATCTTTTTGTAAAGACTCCCCTAAGGGATGAGAATAAAAAAATACACTACATCTACTTTTAAAAATAAATATTAGCACACACAGGCATATATATATATATATATATAATTGATATGTTTTAGGAGTAGTAACATTTCAAACCAGCTTTCTAATTAATCCTATAATTTTAAGATTTTAAATAGTGAATTCTAAATTTATAAGTTTTACTATTCAAATATTTCGAAACATACCTAGTTTATTTTATAGCTTTAATATCTTACATATAGCTTCACTATTTTTGTATTTTTTATTTTATTTAGTATTATATATCTTGTTGTAAATTATATCAATGGAAAAAAGATTAAATTTAGAAAACTAGAGAGATACTAAGTGAATAAAAGGGCCCCTGAATAAATAATACTCGTTAGTGTTATTTTTATCAATTTGTGAACTAAATAGTTATGATCTCTGAAGACTGTGTATTTATAAGCCTATACCTACTTGCCTAATTTTTTATTTAACTCGAAATCATACCAAATGTTTTAATATGAAAACATTGTGGAAATAAATAGGAGTATAAATAGAGTAGATTCATATACTTATTATTATTATTTTGTCACCAAAACATATATTAATAAATATTTTTAATATATCCTTATAAATTTAATTATCACATATCAAATCATCAAATAAATACACTGTAATTTAATTTGTCAGTCAAATCATTAATTAGCAGTTTAAAAATATTAGGATTCGAGATATAGATTACATAATCCTAGTATACAATTATGGTTTTTTTTTTAAAATCTATATTATAATTTTCAATGGAAAGTGGTAGTTAAACTAACAGATTGTATTCTATTTGGATGAAATTTCTACTTTGTTATAAGTTAATGTTGTTAGATTAGTGTTTTGAAATGTAATTTAAATTTTATTATATCAATATAATGATTTAGATAGTGAATAATTAACAAATTTGCATGATTTCTAAAAGGTTCATTGGATGTAACCTCTTAACTAAAATACAAAGATCCAAATGTCACATATAGAAATGAGTTTTAACTAAGAAACTCCATTGGAATATATAGTAATCTCTTGAAATGACAGTTAATTTTTTTTAATAATAATATATTTAGTGCTATATTTTCAAATTATTAATTAAATAACACTATTTTTAATAAAAATAAAAAAACTTATGTTTGAATGTATTTATTTTTTTGAACATTAATAGGGTTAAACTCGGGTCATTATTAGAACCAGACCTAACCTCCTAAGGAGTCGCAAGCCCGCGGATGGACTCCTTCTCCTGGGCATTCAAATGAGTCCTAAAGCATAGACTCATATCCGCGTTAGGTGAACAGAACAATGTGACTTAGTTTGCATAGAATGTATTTATTTTATTAAAAAAATTCAAGTTTGGATAGAATGTACATTTTCTCCTAGAAATATGAATTGTTATAGTTGTGGAACTGTGAAGAAGCATAAATATTTTTCAAAGTAAAAGTGAAAGGACAATGAGCTCAAAGTTTTTTCATGAGCAAATTATGATTTATCTTTTTTTCCTTTGAGAATCTTGTAACATGCATATTTGCAGTTTCACTCATATAGTTCTCTACCACGATTTAGTAATAATTGGTTAGGTAGGGAATTCTGATGTTTATGAGCCAAGTAAATTTTGTGTTCCAATAACTTTCATGAACATGCAGGTTTAAATGGGTGATGAGTTGAAATAGGGACACTATATCATGAACAACTATTTTATATGTATTTGGTATATCAGTCACAATATAAGAATTATTTCAGATGTATTATATTGTTTTGGAATTGTCAGAACACTGGCCGGAACAACTGCTTTACCAGAAGATAATAATGTCTCAATTTGACATATCACATGTGTGTCGATGCAGACTGCAGGCAATTTTGGTTTTTTATGTTGGGGGAAATATATACATATATATAATCNTATATATATATATATTTTTTTTTTTTTTGCGGGCTCTTAATAATCGACATAGAGTGTGGTTATATATATATATATATTTGATATTTCTTACTTCGTGTGAATCGTGTCTTGAACAAGTGCATCTGTCAGACTTCAGTTCATATTCATTTTATATATGATTACAGACATTGTTTTTTTTTGGTCAACATATTGTAGACGTATTGTTTAATACGTTATTATCAAACTGGTTAAAATTGAGTTATTGTTGGGTCAATTATTTTAGTTAAATGGGCCTCAAAATAATTATGACTATGTGAATAATATTGGACGACTACTGGTGACAAGGAAAAGCCTTTGGAATCAATGAGAGTTTAAAACAAGAACCTTTAAATTCAGTTCTCTTACTAGGACCAATGTTCAAAACTAAGCTAAGCGCTAATCAGGCGGCAACCCCGAGTCTAGCGCCTAGCAAAAAAATCGGAGATTAAACGGAGATTAATTGGCGTCTAGTTTTGTAGGTATATATTAAATATGTTCAACATAACTGTAAGAATCTTGATAGTCTAGTGGTTAGTTCGCTTTGCCTAAACCTAGCAACCCGGGTTCAACTCCAGAGAATGAGTTATTAATGACGTTTTTAAATTTACCTCATTAATGAGGGTAGAATAGACAATTCCCATTCATCTTCTTCCTCATGACCTTCGATCTAAACCTAATAATGGCAGCCGCAACTTTTTTTTTCGTTGTTTTCACTGATTTCATCCATTTTTCTTTGTATTTATAGCTAGAATAGATAGATCTACCAGAGAATCTTAGATTTTTAAGTTTAAATGAACAAGATCTGGACTTTTTTTAAGATCTCCGAGTTTCTGTCCGATTAGGACCAAATCGCGACGGTCGGCCTCCGACCAGCGATTTTCCGGCGAATAGGCGGTCTATGGCGCCGCATTTTCGAACAGGGACTAGGACCAATAAAAGTGCCACATAAATTATTAAATAAAAAAAAAAACTAAA
This sequence comes from Erucastrum elatum, assembly GCA_900406325.1. Lineage (NCBI taxonomy): Eukaryota > Viridiplantae > Streptophyta > Magnoliopsida > Brassicales > Brassicaceae > Erucastrum > Erucastrum elatum. The sequence goes on along the minus strand of OVBX01001988.1, from coordinate 10,052 downwards.
TTCNCGAGTTTCTGTCCGATTAGGACCAAATCGCGACGGTCGGCCTCCGACCAGCGATTTTCCGGCAAATAGGCGGTCCATGGCGCCGCATTTTCGAACAGGGACTAGGACCAATAAAAGTGCCACATAAATTATTAAATAAAAAAAAACTAAATTCANCATAAATTATTAAATAAAAAAAAAAACTAAATTCAAAAAAAAATGTCAATTTTAATACTAAGACCGTCAACTAAATCCTAAACTCCAAAATTTTAAATTCTAACCATAAATCTTAAATTTTAGCCAAACCATAAACCTTAATTCCAAACTGATATATACCCCAAACCTAAACCCTATAACGTCTAGGTTTAGGATTTGAGTTAGGGTTTACGGTTTGGGTTTAAAGTGTAGGATTTGAGTTTAAAGTATAGGGTTTAGATTTAAAATTTATGGTTTAAGATTTATGGCTTATAATTTAAGGATTAGAGTTTACGGTTTAGGTTGCGGTATCATCAGCATTGCTAAAATTGACGTTATTCTTTTTTAACTATTTATAAATAAATTTAATATTTTTTCTTCAATTATCCACGTGACATTTTGATTGATTCTAAAAAAGGTCAATTTAAAAGTTTACCTTAAGGGTGAACCTAAATTTTGTTTGAAAAGCAAATGTGTGTAGTATAAATAGGTTCACGTTCATGTCATTAAAAAATTGTAGTATAAATAGGTTCACAATCATGTCTTCCCCCTCAACACGCAGCTGTTGACGTCGTTGGGTGTGGGCCTAAACTTTTCTTAACCAAATTAGTTTCAAATTTTTAGTCTATTTTCGTAGCAAAAAAAAATTGTTTGTGTTTAAGCGACACGTAGTTCATTTTAAAACAACGTAGCCAAAGATCATAACGAGTCGACAGTGGGAAGATCTTTCGAAGAAACTACTCAATGTTCAACTCTCAATATCTTCGAGAGAATTTCGAGAAAACGTTTGTACGTGGTGCAACAGTTTTGGAAATTAGCTCCTCTTCTCCTTTTTAATCAACTCGTCCCTCCTCATTCATTCTATACTTTGACATCAAAGAACCAACAGAGAAAATTTAGCGTAAAATTTTACTCGAGAATGTTTGTCTCATAAGTATGTAGTTTGTAGGGATATTTCATGAGTGTCGCATGACTGCCTATCGTGGTTTTATCATGGAACTCCTATTCGTATAAGATCTGTCGCACTTAGAGAACAATTATAACAAGTTAATATAAGAACTAGGGTCGGCCTGCCCTCCGAGCGGGATATACTATACTTGTGTTCTATATGATTACTTTAATATAATTTATATTTATCTTCATGAATACATTACAAACATGTTCTCTCTAGTCATCTAAGTCTCTGTGTTCTGATTGAGAGTGGAGGCATTTTGAGTTTTTTCAAATTCACAAATTGTGAACTCTCAAATCTAAGGAACAATAACAACTGAAAATAACACGTTCACTACGTAACTTGAAGATTCAATCACTCCTTGTCATTTACCTCCTCTAACCATCTAACTAATTTAATTATTTTTATAACCCAGAACTTAGAAATATGTCAGCTAACATGCGTATGCCATCTAGTATTAATTTTATTATTAATTAACTCGCAAACATTGGAAGAGACTAAACCCAAAAGACTGTTTTTGTAGAGCATAACTTCAATGAAGCTTCCGAAAAAATAGAAGAGTCTTCATGTGGAGAGCTTAAGTAAATATTCCTTGTGTGCCTTCTTGAGTGGACTCCCTACTGCTGGAATCAGGTGTTCCTCTGCAGAGCTCTCGGCACAAGTTGGCTGGACAGGTGCTACTTTTGCAGCCAAACCTACGTATGTGGATGTTATTGTCTGTGTTGTTTTTAAAATAAAATTATTAGCTTCTCTTAACATTAAGAGGATTTCATGTACCAGATAAATAGGAATCCATGGTGAAGAAAGGCTTGCTCCATGACATAAACCAGCAACAGACCCGAAACCCACAATTGCTTTGGATTTGCGTTATCCAAAGTACTTCGCTGTCTTAGTGCCAATGAACTTTTCGCAACCACAAGTACCCTTCTGAAAAAATTCTTGCCAATTTGAAGCCCTAAAAAGAATCAAATAACAAACATATAGAAGAAGAACACACAACATCTGACAATTAAAATGAAAAAGATGACGATGATCCATGCTCTACTCCAATGCTTTAAATGACTAATCCAAACTTCAGTATAGATAATAGATTGTGGATATGGTTTTAATCTAAATGTTCTTCATACCTGTTGGAGGAGACCAGGTATAGCATCTGGAAATCGATGTATACATGAGGAACTCTACAATCATCTAGACAACCATTATGGTATTTAAACTCTGTAACTTCTCGTGAGATCCGATCTTTTCATTATAAATCATAGGATCATCAGTTTCCATTTCTTGAGACTTGATTAGCCACTGGGAACTCGAGTCTTGGCTTAGGTCTATTAAACCTTCATCACTTAAGCAATGCATCTAGCTGATGCATAAATAGATCCTTAGAGCAATGACTATTTAACAAAAAATCATGAAAAAATAGTAGAGAAGCAACATAATAAATTCAGATTCTATCATTGAGGGGACATGAATAGCTACCTTTTCATAAAACAGGACCATGTTGAATCACATGAGTTCTCCTTTTTTTCTTGACAGTGCGTGCTCTCCAGAAACACAGAAGAAGCGCCACCACCGTTTGGGACAACGGCCAGACTTTAAATCAGAAATAAGGATATGGAATTTGATTAATCTCCTGAAGCAGTGAGATTTGGTGAAGTATTTATCCCTATTTATAGTCTCAGGATTTAGGTATTTGAGATGGAAATTGAGAAAATGGGTCATTAAAGTCGACTTAGTGGCAGAGTTGAACGGAGGGAGTTAATGGAGAGACGTTATGAAGTGAATTCAATAAGGAAATGGATTTGTAATTCTTTTATGATAACACAACTCTAATCACATTTTGATAGATTTTTTATTAAAAACCAGCACCGGTCAGAAGCTGCGAAAGACCATAAACTAATTAGGAGAAAGGACTGAAAAGGCTCAAGTCAACGATCGAACATGAGTTAATGAGGACCAAACCAGCTTACTTAGGCCAGGATTAACGGTGTACTTATGACTTGTCCTTAGGACAAATGACATTTAGTTTAAATAAAAAAAGGTAAATAATCTAAAAACATATCTAAGCTAAGAAGTTTTATTTCTTGTCCTTAGGTGCTACGTGGCTATGTGAGAGTGGGCACACCACCACGATCATCATCATCACCAATTCCACTGGATATTCTCTTCCACTGGATCTCACTACCACCACGATCATCATCACCAATTCCACAACCGCCCAGCAATTCACTACCTCTTCCTCTGTAAATTCCGATCTCCATTTTCCCAAGGCGGCGGCGGTGGCGGATCGGGGGCTGCGGTGGTGGGGCAAGGGTTTAGATCTGGGAAAGAAGATGGGCGTCGGATCTTGGCGCTTCTCATGGCTCTCGTCGTCGCGTCCGTGTTCCTCAGGGTCTACCTCATAGGCGACGTGTGCGTGGTTGGTCACGCGCGGTTGAGCGAGTTCGTTGTCGTTAGATCGCTCTGTGACGATCTGTCGATGGCGCAAACCGAAGTTTCGGAGAACCAAGTTTCATCTCATCAGCCAAAAAATATATCTAAAGACTCAGACAAAATCCAACCAATAATCTAGTATTTTAGGATTGTCCTTAGTTTTTGTCTCTCACCAAAAATAACATTAAAATACTCTAAGGACAAAAATTTTGTCCAACCGTTAATGTTGCTCTTATAACACTAGACTAAATGAAATTTTCAATAAAGTAAGGCCAGAAATAGTTTTATATATTGAGGGCTAGAAGCATGAGCTTCTATGGCTTCCTCCTAGGGCCGCTTCTGTGCAAAATGAAAGCCACATATATCACAAATTGAATTGACCTCAAAGATTAGAAATTTAAACACCAAAACCATGACAAAAATTTATAAATCCGTCCTAAGACGAAAGAAAAAATAAATCGGTGACTGAAAAATGAAAACATTATGCAGTTGTTACCAGTGAACTTTGATGCATCACACATTTGATCCACTCTACTAATATAAGAGTTTCAATAGGATATGGAACAAAAAGTTGTTTATATATTAGTGTGGGGAATTCATCTTGCATTTGCCATTTAAGAAAAAAAATTAACAAAAGTGTGTGTTTCACTTTCTTAAAAATCTAATCCACAAATCGTTCAATTAGTAGTATAAGTGGTTCATTTTTGAAGAAAAAAACATAAATCCATAGTAATAGTAGACACCATTTTAAGGTTCAGAATGGAGAAAGTGAGTGAAGGGTTGCAGATTTAGCGGATAAAATGGATCGGGGGGAACAAAAGTTGATCAAGCGGATTGACCGGAACAAGAGCGGATCAAACGGTACAAAACATAGGTACGAATGGTGAAAGTGGATAAAAAAGTGGTTCAAAGTACTATACAAAATTTAAATTAATTTATATAAGAATTTATATACAATTTATTTTCTTAATTAAAAAGAGTTATTTAAAAATACTTTGTAAATGAAATAATTCTATTTTGATAAAAACTGTGTAAAACTAATTTAAAATTATTTCTTAATCATTTAAAATAATTTATTTAAACTTTTATTACTATTTTTAATAATAAAAATAATTATCTAATATATACATTTTAATTTCAAAAATGCAATTTTGATTCAAGGTATAATAAAATTTAATTTATACATATATAATATAATTATTTAATTGTACATGTGGATATTATATTTCTGTACATGGTATAATGTACACGCCAAATACCTTTTAGAGTTACGGTTTCATTTTATGCATTTTGGATATAACGGAACGGTTTCATATTATAGTTTGTGTGTGTACACGGTATAGTGTACATGTAGATATATTCATTATTGAGCTACTTATAATATTTCAAGATGTAATGCATTTCAAAGTGTTTTCTACATTTTTAATTTCATATTTGTATTTCTTTTGAAATATGTCGACCTTACATAGTTTTATGTGTACACCATCATCAAAGTGTACACTATCCATGACAATAAACATGTGCGCACTATCATAAAAGTGTACAGGTGTACACTATGTATCTAAATGTACATGAATGCTGAAGGACTATGTAATAACGTCAAAGTTGGCCACTGTTGCTCGAGATTCATTTTGTGCCCATGAACTGCTGGTCGAATATGAACCAATGACGACGAGGTGGGACTTAAGAAAAAGATGACATAACTCTTGTTAAGTAATTTGTGTATATGTGAGTTATTGTACATGTAGACAATAAAATAATTGTGTATATGTTGTATAGTGTACACATCGAATGACTTCAAAATAAATATTTAATATGCATTTGCATACCAATTTTCAAATATTTAGGGTTATATTGCATAATTAGAAGTGTAGAGCCAAATTAAAAATCAACAGTGCGAATCTGTAGCTTTATGGGCCAAATTATAAGTAGTTTAAAGCTAAAGGATTAATCTTTCAAATACAAGAACTTTGGTTTGCGTATGGATATCTTCAAGGTTTCGAGAGAGTCGGATACTGCGCCAGAAGATTCACCGCAAGTAGAGACTCGGAAACTGAGTCGGATACTGCGCCGGCGGGGGTGTTTCTTGTAGGATGAAGATTAATGTGGAGAAGAAGAAGAAGATCAAAGTGGAGAAAAAATATTGTGCCTCGAACTAAAATTATTATCAAAGTTTAATTCTATTTGGGGTCCACCAGTAATAAGAAACTCTTTTTAAATTTCAAAAAGCCAATGAAACCAAACTTTTTTTAATTAATTACTATCCTCTATTTAGAGGGTAAAATAAGTATTCTCACCTAGTAACTGCCTATGTAGCATAAACTGTCTTATAATGTAATAAAAACTCATAAACTGCTTTGTGGTGTAAAAACTCTTAAAAAGTTAGCTTTTTAATACTGAAGATTGACCTTCATTTGCTATTCTCCCCTCCCCTAAACAACCAATCCTAAATTTGTCGTTTTAGAAATCTCTATTGTTTCATGAACTTTTGGTGTCGTCTTAATCTGCAAGTACACATGTCAAAATGGACAAAAAGCTAATGGGACAATCCAAACCATAAATATTAATGAATAGAAAAATTAGATATAAATAGATTAATGGATACAACATATTAATGGATTTATTGGATTGAGTTTCAATAGTTTGGATTAAAATGGACAATGAATTATTTGTAAGCAAACCATCAATATACATTTATAACCAACATAAACTCAAATCATATATATAAACAGAAAATAAGAAACCAGATTTCTAAACCAAAATTACGAAACCAAGTTTTATATTTTTCCTATATATCGAAATCAATTTATTTTAATAAACCAACTTAACATAATTTCTCAAATATAAACATTACATTTTCTTTTACTAATAAATCAAATTTAATTATGTTTTTCCGCCAAAACCATAAAATCGTGTTTTTCAGTCAAACCTGTAGAATTGAGTTTTTCCATCAAAACTGCAAAATCATGCTTTTCCGCTAAAAATACAAAAGCACTGTTTCCACCAAAACCTCAAAGTTGACTTTTCTCGCTCAAACAATAAAATTATGTTTTCTCACTAAACCGTAAAATTGAATTTTTTTGCCAAAACCGTAAAATCAAGTTTTCTCTCAAAATTAGTGAAGTCGAGTTTTTCCGCCAAAACTGTAAAATCGAATTCTCCCACCAAAATCGGAAAGTTAGGTTTTCCCGCCAAAACCGTAAAGTTGAGTTTTGTCGCCATAATCGACAAATCAACTTTTCCACCAAAACTTTAAAATCGTGTTTTCTTGAACGTAATTTGAAGTTTCTGCTAAAACTATAAAATAGAATGTTTCCATCAAAACCATAAAACGATTCCATCAAAACTTTAAAATCATGTATATTTTTTTCAAAGAAGAAAAACTTGTTTTCCTGAAAATTCCGCAAAATCATATTCCCTCACCCTAAACCTTCAAATCATTTTTTCAACCAAAACCGTAAAATCAAGTTTCTTGTCAAAACTGAAAATTTTTCTTTTCCGCCAAGATCGCAGAATCGTGTTTTCAACTAAGTAGCAAAATTGTATTTTCTATCATAGTCGCAAAACTGTGTCAAAACTGTAAAACCGTAGTTTTCTAAAATCTAAAAAATATAATCAACCTCCCAAAATATTTTTTTTCTTTTAATAGCCATTTAGAATCATTATTCATGGATTAACAATTGAAGATACTAACTTAAAGAAGTTATAGATTGACCCAATCCACTTGTTAAATTAGTTGGATTAGTCCATAGTTTATATAAGTTAAAAACCATTTGGATATAGTTTATTTTGGATTGATTTATCTATTTTTACACCTGTAGGTTAGCTTTTGAAGTAGTGACTGTTGTTGCAAATGGGTCAGGTCCGCTCGAGGGTTTTGAAAAAAAGCTGGATCCTTTCTAAAAACGTTTTGTTGTATAATACTTTATTTCATTGGAGATGTACCACATTTACATATATAAGTACTTTATGCTACGATCAATCCAATTTGGGTTATTCAGGGATCTTCAGAAAAATTGATGTCTAACTCATCAATAGTAAAACATATCTTAAAAGTAATTACAAACAAATTTTAGGTATGGAATTTACACTGTAACAAATGATACTTAGGAACACAAAATATTTTACAAATACAAATAAAATGCCAAATACTCAGTGAACTACTTAATTAATATATTTTGTATAAGCAATTTATGAATTTTCAAAATTAAAAGATTGATAAGTTTTCTAAATTATGTGTAGTTGTAAGTTAAAGATTATTGAATCTAGTATTCTTACATGTTATATATGAGATATTAAATTATATATTAATTAAAATGATAAGTATAAACATTAACAAAAAAATTGGAAAACACACAATTGTAAGAAGTTAAAATAATTAAATAAAAATTTTGAGCCAATTTTACTGTTCGTAACCTCAATTTTTGTTTAGAGAGAGAGAGAGAGATCTTAAAAGTAATTACAAAAAATTTGAGGTATGAAATTCACACTGTAACAAATGATAATAAGGAACACATAATATTTTATAAATACAAATAAAATGACAAATACTCAGTTGAACTACTTTATTAATATATTTTATATAAGCAATTAATGAATTTTTTAAATTAAAATATTGATAAGTTTTCTAAATTATGTGTAGTTATAAGTTAAAGATTATTGAATCTAGTATTCATAAATGTTAATATATGAATTAAAATGATAAGTATAAACGTTAACCAAAAAAAAATTTATAGTCAAAAATTGAGCTAGTTTTACTGTTCATATATTTAAAATAAATAAATAAAAATTGAGCCAGTTTTACTGTTCGTAACCTTAAATTTTGTATAGAGAGAGAGAGAGAGAGAGAGAGAGAGAGAGAGAGAGAGAGAGTGATGAAAAGGTCTTGGGGAAGCCATAAAGGACTAGCGTGGGAAATGAAGCTCAAGAGAAAGAGCACTGGTTTTTTACATGAACAAAACTGACTCGCTACTTTATTTTCTGATGTGCTCAATTATTCGTTTTTATCGACTTTATTGGCATTTTTTTGCCTTAGAATATGATTTTAACAGTCTCCAATGTTTATACCATACTCGGTCAAACTTTAAATCCTTACTTCTTAATGTACCAAATTTAAAAGAAATAAATAAAAAGATTGCTTTTTCTACGTACCTTTAGTTCTTTATTGTCAAAGGAATTCATTACAAACTGTACATTTATCTGAAATAAAGGTCCTACCTTAAATTAATATGAACCGTGTTTTTACCATTGTTAGTTTTGTTCATGCGTTATATAGAGAGGAAAAGTAGCATCCATCAAATTAAAAATTTATGTACTTTTTCTCATAAATACGAACAGAGATATAATAATACACGTGCATGCATATTTGTGTGTATACATGTTCATGCTAGTTTGCAACAAGACTCAGGTATCGTATATTAGATTTTTATATTAATAAGATATTATTTTGCGACACGCTATATGAAAATGATAAGGATTGTGTATGAACTATTAGACTCTCATGCGTTCTTATATAATCTGAAGAAACTTAAAAATATAACTAAATTTCTATCCGCACAACCGTGCAGGTATTATTTTTACTTTAATTAAATATTTAATTTTATATCTATATATATATTAGATCATTATTAATTTTAATCAAATATTAAATGTTTCTTTAAAAATTTCAAAACATAATAATTTATACTTTATATATTGTAAAACGTTTAAAGCCATCATATGTACTGATGACAAAAAAACCATCACATATATTTATTTCTTCTTATTATATATTTATATTATTGTATTTGTATTTAGTTATTAAATAAATTAATATGACATGAAAAAACATATTTGATAATTATTTTGTATTTAGTTTATGTTAAATTTTTACCTGTCTTTTAAAACTAGATTTTATTTTAGCAATATTTTTACATTTTTTCATTTACGTAATACATTAATGTATATTAAAAAAAATCTAAGATATGTTGTTTTTATACATGTATTGTAGTCTTTCATCATATTATATTTTCAACATAAATATTTTATATGTATGAAAATAAAATTTATAATCTATAAATTTAATAAAAAAATTTCCTATCTAATTTAATATAATAATTTTATTTTAACATGTATAATTATGATTATAAAATAGATAAGTGTATGATAGAATTTTTATTTTAAATTTTATAAATACTAACTGTATTTATATTATTGCATAATAATATGTCATTGTTAATTAAGATATTAGTGAAATATTTACATACATTTTTTGAAAATTAATGTATTGTAAAAAATATTTATGTCAACATAATAATTTTNGTCAACATAATAATTTTCTTTTAATATGATTTATTTTGATTATATAATTGATAAAAAAGATAGAATATTTATTTTTCATTTTGTAAATGATAAATGTATATATTAGTGTATAATATAGTCAAAACTAATCACAAAATTAATTAAAATATTTACATATAATTTTTTAAAATTAATTTCTGTTAAAATATTTTTA
>OVBX01001987.1:0-17918 GCA_900406325.1 Erucastrum elatum | reverse complement strand
TTTTTGATAAAATAAAGATACTAAAAATTCAGACTAGCACAAAATATTGCTTCCCTTTTCCAACTGAAGAATAAAATATTACTTCTAATACTTCAGGTTTTCATAAAAAAAAAATCAAATCCCTAAAGAATGAAAGAATAAAATCAATTTTTTTCCCTGCTATCTTAATAAATAAATAAAAAAGAGAAAAAAAAACCATTTATCCTTTTCTCTTAAAAGTCTCTAAACTCTAAACGTATCAGCTTTCTTTTAATCTCAAAACGAAGAGCTTCCTCCGATTCCCCAACCCCAAGCCGAGATTGTGTAAAGCGGCTGTTCCAACCACCGTAACGTCACTCCACCACCGCCTCCTCCGCCGTCACCGTCTTCTTCACCACTCCTCTCCACATTAAAGAACCCCTCATCACCATCTCCATACATCCTAAGCAGCATCTTTCCCTGCAAAACCTCTCTCTCCGAGGCTCCTAAACTCCGAAACCCTAACTCCTCCATCATCCTCCTCCACTGTCGAAACCCCACATGCCTCTCCTGCCGATGACTTCCCTCGCACGCCACGATGTTCCTGATCTCTCTCCCAAACAAAACCTCCTCGATCTTGACCCTCATCGAGCTATCCGCACGGAGATGCTTGTGCATCACGTCAAAAACCGCAGAGTAGTACTTGAGCGAGTTACAGACACGCGCCTCGAGCTGCGTGGAGTTGTGTTCCCCTTCCTGTTCCGCAACAACGACAGCGACAGGGTTCGTGCTTCTGACCAAACCCGCAAAGCTCCTAAACGCAGCTCCTCCTGTCCCGTCGTAAAGCGTCTTGTGCATCTGCGAAACGCAGTTCACGGCCACGGCTTCTCCTTCCTTGACGTGTAGCATCCACACCCTAACGTCATCGAGCCTATCGACAACAATAGGGTGGAACTCGAACGGAAGATTCATCGCCTCTGCGAACCGTTGGAGACGGTCTCCCGTCTCGTTGAGCTCATGTTTTGATTCTCCGACGCCCGTGATGCGCACGTGACGTGGTGGGTTGGGCCTTGAAGCTAGGGTTTGGAAGAAGCTGGGCCATTGTAAGCCTTGCTTGATGTCGAAGTCGATGATGTGGACTCTGTCTTTTCCTTCGAACGCTCTGAGTAACATCTCGTTCGCTGTGTAGTGAATGAACTTTGGTATCGGTGTTACTTGGTTCAAGAACCTCCACGCGTCGTCGTCCTCCTCGAGGGTTTTTTCGAACCCGCGAGGGGGCGCGACGTGGAAGATGTGAGGCCACATACGTGAAACTCTTAGAGCTAAAGCTTCTGTGTAGTAAGATATGAGTCGTGTCATTGGTGTTGTTCCTCTTGGAGAAGCAAGTTCACCGGTTCTTGCGATGAAATGGTTGATTGCAGGTATGTTTCTTGTCCTGATCGCTTCTAAGCATCCGGTGAGGAGACTGACAAGTTCTAAATCCCTCTGCAAGTGATTGTTGTTGTTGGTGTTTTGAATGGTTCTTTCCTCTGTGTTTCCTCTGTGTGAATATGGGTTCCTTGAACCATTTGTGGGTTCTGGTACTCTGTGTCTGTTGTCTGATGATGCGCGAGGATTAGTCTGTAAAGGTTGAGAGATCACTTCGCTGGGCGCGAACCAAACCTTTTCCTCATCATCATCACCTGAACATGTCAAGGAGAAGGGTAATGATGCTGGAGCTGAGTTCTGCTCAAACCAGAAACCTCTGTTGTGATGATCATCATCTCCGGTTTGGCTTCTTTGCCTCTTCTTCACTCTGCTCAGACAAGACTCGTCCTTGTTCTCCTCCGGCAATCTCTTCTTCCCTCTGTTGTTGCTGTCGTTGTTCCATGAAAACCCTTCTGCGTTTCCTCTTGTTGTTGCCAAAGGTGGAAGCTTTATGCTTTGCTGAAGAGAACATCCACCGTTCTTGCGCTCAATCGGTTTGTTGTTGTAGTTGCTTGTGTCGAGTGAGATACTGCTGCGTCCAAGTGAAGGTGTTTCCTTGCGGGAGAAGCTACTGCTGCAGGGTAAGTCCAGTCTCTGTGTGTTCATGGGAAAATGTACTGAAGCTGTTGCTCCTGCTACTGCTTCACTCCTTAATCTTCGGGTAGGTGACAACAATGATGAACTTGAATAACCTGCCAACATCCTCTACAAAATATATCTACCCGCCTAAATGTCTAAGTTTCTTGAGTCTAAAAAGACTGTGATATGGTCTAAGTGTGTGTGTGTTTGCAAAAACAACAATTGATTTAAAAATGGAATCCGATGGGAAACTAAATAATAATCAAATGGTTAATTGCTTTTTTCTTTATGAAATAAAAAATAGTCCTAAATGAAGATTATATAATGAATTTTTGTGAAATCAAAATGAAAAGAATGTTTTTTTTCTGTGACTTAATATGCAGTGTTTTTTTTTTTGAAAAAAAAACTTAATATGCAGTGTTGAGAGAAAGAAATAGAAAAAAAAAATGAAATGAATCCCCAACCCAAATGTATATTCAACTAAAAGAATGAAAGAATATCAACTAATCTAATAAACTTTTATCAAATCAATCTACCATTAAAAATTATCATCGGATTCCTTTTCACAAACAAAATCGAAAAATGTAGATGATAATGATGACCAACGAATTCACATCATCATGAACAGAGAGGATGCTCTTGAGGAAGAAGAAGATCTCCTCGGTTGATGTGCACACTCGAAAGTTGTTGTAAACCCGGTTCTCCATTCCCATTTTCCATTCCGGTTTGCCAAAATCCCCAGATCAGAAATTCACTCAGAGTTACTCAAAGATCGTTCCTTTTCTTTCTTCTTGTCTCTCTCGGTCACTCACTCTGTTTTTCTCTCTCTCTCTCTCTCACTCAATTTTGGTTCTCTCTCTCTAACACTCTACAGAATGTGGTACTATACAGGGTTGTTCTACTAATACCATACTTCACCGACTTTTTCAGTTTGTTTTCTTCCTTTTGGGTCTTCGAAAATTGAAGTTGTCACTTTTCTTTTTTCACAGTATATTTGTTTTTTCTAGGGTTGGGAAGAGTGAGTGGTATACGAGGCACTCTGGTTCTTTATGCGCCGTTGGATCAACAGAATCAAACGGTGTAAAAATCGTTGAAGGTTTAGTGACCGTTTGTATATTGTCGGAGAAATATGACCGTTGGAGGAGAAAGGAGAGTGTTGGGTGTGTACGGACAGATCAATGAAGTAGTCTCATTGGGAAAGCCAAAAACAGAACAAAACAAAAAAGACATTACTATTTCATACTTTACTCTTTTTGTCAACAAGGCATTATTAATTTAATTTGCTAGGATAACACGTTCCCCGTAAAAAAATCATTTGATGGACATAAGAAAATAGACATGTCATCAATATATGTCTTCACTGTTGTTTTAAAATAGATACTAGATTTTGATCCGCGCTTTTTTAAGCGCGGATTTGTTTTCAAAATTGAGCTTGTTTCAAAATTAAATTAAAAATAAATTTATATGTAAGATAATGTATAGGTTTGAGCTATTTTATATTTCGAATTATCTAATCACCGAATTACCCAAATATTTTGTATTCAAAAAGCAATTATCTACATTATCACATTATACGAACAACTCAAGTTACCTGATATCTAAACTTAAAAATCAAATTATCTAGATATTCATATCTTCAAATCAGTAATTATCTTAAAAAAATCAGAAACTAACGAAACTGAATTGGATTCAAACTTTTTTCTTGCATTTTAGCTGTTTACCAACTTTTCTACTGTACCGAAATAAAAAACCAAAATAACCCAACTGAAACCAAATCAAAATTTGTAAATACCTGAACGATTCCTAATTTTTTAGAACCAAAATATTAAAAAACAAAAATATATGAACCAAAAACGAATGTTGATGACTATAGTGCATATATATTTAAATGGTGCAACAAAAAAAGAATTGTATTGTTTATAAATTATTTAACTTTTTTTGGTGTGGGTACGTATCTGGTTTATAGACGAATTAATATATAAGAAATATTTTTATATCCGATCCAGATCCGCGGTTGAACCGGTAACTACGGTTGCCATATATAATATGGGTTGATTTATATTCTTCATATATCATTTTATCAGAAGTTCTGTCAACTGATATGTTTTCACAAAATTCAGATTTAATAAAAACTTATATACTAATTAAGAATCCGATAAAACCTATAAACCCGCTGTTAAACCGTAAACCGACACCCGTCAAGAATTCAGAAAAGTTTTTATAATATTCTTTTAAAAATTGATTAAAATTTTCATATACTTATATATACGATATTAATATTTTTGAATGTGCTGCTCCTAGCATATATAAATGTTGTATGATATATGATAACTCATTTTTATAATTAATGTGTAAATATTGTAGGTTTTTACTGACATAAAAGATGGTATATATTATTATTGTATAGCAACCATAATGTTAGATTTTTTAAAAATACTTAAGGTTTGTATGGTTAGAATATTTAATAATAGGATAAATAGTTACACACGATCTTACAACCTTTTTCTAGTAGACTTCTTTTTTGAATGATTATTTTTCAAATAGTATTATTTAAAATTTAAAGTACAAAAATTATTTGATATTTTTCTAACTATGATGGGTTGAGTAAATATAAAACATAAACTTAGATTTGAGATATTGGTAGCGAGAGAAGTAAATAATAAATGCAGATATTAATTCATTGGATTAGTTAATGTATATGTGTAATCTAATTATATAAAGTTGAGTTTGGATTATGTCCACCTAGAATTCCAGCTCACTAATTCATGTACTGAGAGCTTGACACGTATCCCGCCTATGCAAGACGCTATCCCTTCATTTAGTTATACAGTGCATTTGGTTTCAATGCGTATGGGCAGGTTTCTATGGTTTTTGTTTCAGTTACATTTAGGGTTTCTATTATTTGGCTACAATAATCTTTATTTGGGCCTGTTACAGAAAAAAAACCCCTACTTTTGCTACTTGGGGCTGTCGACATCTGTTGGTCGTGCTCATCGACTTTCACATTCATCTCCAACAATGGAGTTTGGGGAGAGACTAATCGTGATGATAATTTTCCAGAACGAGAAGCCATACGGTTCTTCTCTTTGGGACCGTTACGCAAAGAATTGATTGTGTCTCATTAACTACCTTATTAACTCCTACAAGGCGGTGTTAGTCTACAAACCTCAAATATCATCTTCACAAATCCAAATAACACTCGGATTTTTTTCCCAGTAGAATGACGTCGTCTCAAGGCAGGTTCGTAAGCACACGGGAAGCTGATAGGTGTCTTGGGGGATGGATTCGAAGGGTACGTGAATTTGGTGACGGAGGAGTGCTACAATTGAACGGGCAGAAGTCGATCATTATCGTAGGTGGTGCTAATATGAGAGGGTGATCTGAGAAGATGATCAATGGTAATGATAATCATTGACGAGCTTCAGATCGTGAGGAATGCTGGTGTTGTGCAGCTTCAAAGAGAGATAGATCAAAGGATGCAGATTCAGGTTTAATAATTTAATAGTGTCTTTGAAAAGATGTATCATTTTGAAATGAAACGTAGATTGATTATATATTATTTGAACCATCATGACGAGGTGTTAATGTAACATTATGTTGTGTAGACTTCTCTAAGCCGTCTACTTGGGTTGCTCTTACTTTTCGATTCATCTGTCTGGAACTATAGAAGGCATGCGTAAATCAAAGCGATACAAAGGTCTGATCACTTTCTTCTTTACGTTTTCTAAATTATTTTAAAGGAACTTTTTTGAATAAAGCGTAAAGCTTTGCTTATATTTCGAATCGATTGGTGAATGGTTCCTAAAAGTATTGTTTTGTTTTTGTTATTGCAGTCACTTTGTCTAAGACAAAGAAGAATGGAACGGAGAGAGCTCATGTATTTGTTATATCTATGTTTTATTTTTTGAAAACATGAGAAATATTGAATTCAAGGAGTTGATCGTTTCTTTGTTTTTTTGTAACTAATAACATATGGGTATTGGTTGAAAGTAACTGAGATTAATATATGTTTCATTTAGTCTTTGATTTGTAGTTTAGTACTTCTTTTTGGTTCAGCTTCTTCCAGGCAAACAAAGTGATACGGTTTTTCCTGGGTCCTTCTGCTTCTGATGATACTGATCCTCTGAAAGTCTTCAAGGTTGTGTATTCTACTTCTTAGAATAGTTGTTTTATAATAGTTGGTATTTTCTCACCAGTTTTTTTTTTTTGATAAAGAATTTTTTTTTTTTTATTTTCTCACCAGTTGCGCTTTTACATATGATTTGGAATTCTTTCCCAGTTGCTTCATGTTGATACCGGGCTGTTTTTACGGATATGCAAAAGGAAAAGGTCGAAAGGTATCATCTTTCTAGGAGCACTCTTTTTTCCCAGATGCTTCATGTTGGTACTGGGCTTCTGATGATATCGATCTTTTTTTTACTGTCAGTTTAGAATAAGTTATTTAGAATAACTTAAATATTTTTCTACAGTGTAAGGAAGTTATGTGTATGTACATGATGATGACATCATCAATTCCTTATTCTCAATTCATTTCTTAAAATACCATTAGGAACTTTATTAGCAACTCTGTTGACTCTCTGCACGTTCTAAGAAGCGTTACAACATCCCGTAAGCTCTGTCCACATTAACGATTTCGTGATGAAAAGGTAACTGCTCAAAATGGGACTACTACACGCCATCAACTCGCAACACATTTTTTTCCAGAAACACCACAGCTCATCTCATCTGCACATGTTTTCCCACTAGATGACAACATATATATCAATCCCTTCCTTTTCAGTAACTTTTAGTAAATACACATCGGGCCTTTTTCTTTTCTTGGATTCTCTTGAGCTCTTATAAGCTCTAGATCGTTAAACATATATGAAATATCTCATCAAAAGTAATGGAGAAGACATAGGCTTTGTTAAGGAGACTTACTACACCAAAGTTATGAAATGTTGCCAGGTTACCTACTATTCAAGTTTCCATACTAAATACAAAAATTTCCAGGGTAAATAAAAAATCTTTCAGAACGAAATAGAAAAATCTATTTACAATATTGTTTTTGAAGTGATTCTCATGAAATTTGCGATATCTTTGTCACTAAGCTCAAGCTAAAGAAATTAACAAAAAAAAAACGTAAACCATGACGAATGATTAACAAAAAATATCAAAACATATATATTTTTATAAAAATTAGTTTAAAATTAAAGTTTACAAGATATAAAAAATAAAAAAAATATTAAAATACATAATATATATATACAAATTGATATACATACACAAAATNTATTGTTGTTTGCGGGGAATAATTAATTTTAGGGATGATATTAATTTCATATTCATATAACATGATAATTAATATATTAAAATTATGTTATCTTCTTAGTATGTTAATAAAATTTAATTTTATCTTCTGGAAATTTTCAAGGAGAAAAAAAAAACAGAAACGAATGAGACAAAAGAAAGAAGAATGAAGATGAGAGGAGTAGGGCTATTTTTGGAAACTTGATGGAAAAAAACAACAGTATTCTACCTTTATGTCTTATCATAGGCAAACATCAAATATACATCTTCCATATGGATATTCAGCAAATAAATCAAATAAAACAAAGGAAATGCGCCGTCTGATAAAATAATAATTATCTTATTAAAAGAATCAGAACTATGTAATTATGTAATTTAGTCATCCACGCTTATTTCAGCTCTCAATACTGTAACATGTTCTATAAAAAAGATCATGTATCAATAATGTTTCATAAAAATAGATATCTAATTTTTCAAAACTTAAAACAAAAAATATGATCTAAACACTTAAATTACGTCAAAATCCTCCGCGAAGCGCGGACTCGCCCTAGTATAACATATACTCAGGTATTAAATTGAGAGAGTGGGTCTCAGCACATCAAAATCCATCGTGTATTAGATTTGACGTAATTGGTCCGGCACGTTTAATAATATTCAGTTATGAAACGCATTGCTAATATTGAATTGGTTTATTAGAATTATATGTAAGATCATTAGCTAAATTAATATTATGCTATTAATGAGGATGCAATAACTTTGTATAAGTATATTTTTTCAGAATGATCTCTTTTAATAGTATAGATATCTATTATTTTTTCTTTTACCGTAGTAACATTTATAAAATAAAGAACTGATCCTGAGATTTAAGGATTTCTAAACATTTTAGTGTCAATCTCAACAGCTTTTTACAATTTACAAAAAAAAAAAATAGTCTCTACACTAATTTTTTTTTAAAAATCTGAAAAATAGAGACATACGCTCATAGCCAATCTTGTAAAAATGCTTGATCCTAAAATATGCAATTTTCAGTTTTCAATTTTGTTGTCTTAAACAAAGTACACTTAAATATGAATTTTAAAAATAACAAAGTAAATGATCATCATGAGAATCAGAGAAAGAAGAATTACTCGCCATTTTTACCAAAAAAAAGAATTACTCGCCACTGATGAACCTGAAGAATTACACATCGAGTCGGTTTCAGGTCTTTTGGATATTTTTCGGATCGGTTTCTTTGCAACTTTCAGATATGTTTTATAAATTTCTAGTATAATTTCGGTCTATCTTATCTTATACTCGAATTTATACCTGAAAAATTATGTTACCTGCAACTTAAAAACCTGCATAATCAAAAATCAATAAGAAAAAAACGTTAACCTTTTGCAATAAATGTTAGGCTAGGGTTATTAAAATTGAGGTCCATTATTAGCTGATCTGGTCTAGGGTTCGGTTCAGGTCCGGTCTAAGACCTACAATTCCTCAACAATGAAACCTAGTGAGGTCAATTCGCATTACCCGTACCCTATCCGAACCAGACCCGTCTCGAAAACATAAACAACATATTTAGACATAACATTTGGATATTGTATCTAGACCAAACCTGTCTCAAAAGTAAAATTGGACCTAACCTAAAGAAAAAACTGGGACTAATTTATTCAAAAAGATATATAATTTAGAAAGAATTAAACTCTAATCTAGGCTAGAACTAAAGAAAAAATCAAAAACGTTTCTGTGCAAATATGCTCCATGCATATGCACACAGCCGGGCCTGATAAACTATATGTTAAACACAAAACTGTAATGAGAATGAGTAAATATTAATGACTCTCTCTGTCTTAAAATGAACCATGTTCTGAAAATTGCTTTTAAAAATATACATTGTTTATATTTTCATTGCATTTTATTATGTAATAATGGTAAACTGTAAATTTTGAAGGATTAATTGTGTTTATTGAATTTTGATTGGCTAAAATTTAAAAGAATAGCTAATTACAATATAATGCATTTATATCAACATTCAGTATGTTTTTAATATGTGTAAAACTCCAAAACATACATAACAAGATATGAGCATGTTGCGTTGCAACGGGTTTTATTTGATGTTTTAATTTATTAATGAAAAAAACATAAAATAAAAGATTATTTTATTATAGTTTTGTGATTGTTTTTTACATATGTGTGAGATTTATTTCATAATTTGAATCCTGTCATATAATTTCAAGTTAATATTTAAATTTTATAATTATGGTGTATAGATTATTTGTTATAAACTTTGTAGTTAAGATTAGAGAAAATACTATAACTAAACGCTTATACTAAACAAAATCTGAAATAAGAAATTGAATAAAAAGTAAAAAGAAATGAAGTCAAATACGTCAATCAAATCAATGATAACATTATACACGTTCTTATGTACTAAATTAATTTTTATTAAATAAGTATTAAAAAAATTATTTTTCTAGGATTTTTTAAAGGAAAACATTCTATTTTATAAATCTCTTTTTATTTACAACTAAAAATAAAAATTAATACAAAATACTCTTTTAATTTTTTTAAAAGATTTTAGAAAATTAAATTACTGTCATATAACAGATTACAATTATCCTCTTGTTAGAATTTCAGAAAAAATAAATGCCTATCAAAAATTTATTTTTAGTTTTATTAATAAATAATTTTAAAATTACTATTTTACAATTTGTATCAATACTAAATTTACACTTCTTTTGTTAATTAAATATTCTTTACTATCATGTTCATTATCAACTATTCTCTTAAAATATTATCAAAAAGTTTTACAATTCTCTTTTGTTTACGACTTAAAAATATGACACAAATTTCTTTTGGTTAGAATTTTTTTAAATAAAAAGGAAAACAGCTATCAAATATTATTTTACATATTATTTTACAGTTTTTAGGATTTTAGAAAAGGAAATTAATATTACATATTTTTCAAGATTATATTTTAGAATTTAGAAAATTAAAATTTCTATCAAATAATTATTTCCAGTTATATTAACTATTTTCAAAAGTTGCCATTTTCAAAATTTGTTTATTGTCAATATCACTAATATTTTTACATTTTTTTGTTAATTAGATCATTGTTAGCATCATGTTTATCATTATTTTTAAGTAAAAATTACTATTAATAAAATTTTACAATTCTCTCTGGTCAGGATTTAAAAAAAGAAAAAAAATCTTAATTGGTTAAGATGAGAATTTTTTTTCTAAGAAAACTCTTTTATTTATGATTTTACGAAAAACAAAAGAAGTTATTTTCACATAATGACAGATTTTATTGACACATTCACAATCTAAAATTTTTAATTGATACATGTCACAATAATATTAGGTGACATATTTGAAGTTATTTTTGGTTTATCTTTTTAAACTCAAAATTATTAAAAATTATATTTAGTTAATTACAAGAAAACTAAGATTACTTTTACATTTTTATTTTATTTAGACTTTTAAGAGGAAAATTAATTATTTTATAATTAGTTTTTCTTTAGTATTTGTGTACAACTATTTTATTTTAATTCAAAACTTTTTCTTTAATTATTTATATATTTTTTCTTATACAAATAAACACATATTCATCATATTCACACATAGTCATGTACGATAAAAACATCAAAATTAAAAGTTATGTTAGCATCATAAGATTTAATAAGAATAATAAAAAATGAGTTGTATGAAGAAATTGAAAGAAAATACCCAGGTAATACCTTGGGGAAATTTCATATATACCCAGGTAATACCTTAGTGAAATTTCTTATATAATACCTTTCATATAAATAATACTTTGTTTTGTACAAATAATGCGGAAGATTAAACCTAAGTATAGATGTGAAATATTTGTACCTATTTTTGGTCATAATTTTTAAAAATACGATTATCCAATAAAATGAAATGTTTGCACTTCTAAGAAAATAATAATAGTACTTTTACAATTTTATTTTAATTAGGCTTTTAAATATGGAATATTTTTATTTTATAATTAGGACTTCTTCATATGTTTATAAAATAATTTATTATACTTGTGGGATTTTACAATTCTTTTTTGTTTAGAATTTTTGAAAAAATACTATCAAATATTTATAAAAATTTTATGTAATCTTAATTTATCTTTACCAATTTTTTAAAAAAAATGTAAAAGACTATTTTGTAATGAAAATTTTCCTTTTCTAAATCTCTTTAAATAAACTAGAGATAACTGTATCATTTTTTTACACATGTCACAATTTGTTTTAAAAAAAACAATAACAAATAAAAATTAATTTCTTTTACAATTGAAAATTACTAATTTCTTTTAAAATTGAAAATTACTATCAAATATTTTTAACAATAAATAATGTTAAAGATTAATAGTAAATTTTCTTTCTAAAATTCTAAAAAAGATATGTAAAAGAATATGTAATTGTAATTTCCTTTTCTAAAATCTTAAAAAGAACTTTAAAGTACTGTTTTTATAATGATAATTTTCCTTTTTTAAATCTTAAACAAGTGTAATTATATTATATTTTTGACACATGTCACCATCTTAATAAATTTATCGACACAAATCACAATCATGTTAATTAGTAACTTTGAAAACCAAGCTTTATATAATAAGATATTGAAATACATGAAGTATTAAAATTCATTGTATATCTTTTATATTTTTAGTGATTTCTTAAAATAAATAATAACAAAATATTATAGTAAAAAAATTAAATCTATTATTTTATGTAGTTTATTTATATTAAAAATTCAATACTATAGTTAGTAAAATTCTTTAGTTTTTACCAATAAGTTCTTTTGGTGTGCTATTTAATTTTTATTAAATTGTAGTTAGAGTATTGAATCCTAAGATAACATAATTACATATTAAAACAAATGAGAATTTGCAATTGTGGATTCAATAGGTTTCTTTTAACTTGGATATGTTATTTTGGAGTCAATCTTTTGGGAATAGTTTTACGTAGTTACGATTTATTACATCGAGTTAACTAAAGCATTAGTCAAAAAAAGAAGAAGATAAGAATTCAAATAAAAAATAACATCTATATATTCATATATGTTAAGAAATCAAATTTAGTTTTAGTATGAAATCAGGTAAAAATTCATGAATTAGAAAAAATATAAAAGATGTTAATAAGATATAAAATCTTCTTTTCATATTTTCCTCCATTTATATCCGTTACCTAACTGAAACAAATTAGGTCAGGACAGTAGGACCAACACCATTCCTCATGCTATAAAACATAGAACTAACGTATCTTCGTACAACAGCCACCACTAAACTCGTCCAAGATTCTTGTTCCTCTTAGTGTTTCAAATCATGTCTTCCTTTTCTTGTGATATCGATGTGTGGTTGTGATAACGTTTCCGTTTGTCATTCTGAGATTGACTTCTAGGGTTCGCAATTTCGTTTTCCAATTATATTGAGTCTACCGCTCTGTTAGGTGTCAATAGATCTCTCTTTGTGTGTCTGGTTAGATTCGCCATGATTATATTTATAGCTAGATCTTTTGTGACTCAATTATACGTTGGGTGATTGTTATTCAATTAAACCCTAGAAGTTTGATGTTATTGAGAAATAATGCTTGTTTTCATGATTATTGACATGCCTGGCCCCTATGTTCCTCTTTTTCGTTTATGTTTCTTCCCTTCGATAATCAAACCAAAAGAATCATAAAGATGAATTTTCACCTACCTACTTTGAAAGAGTGAAATCTGAACAAAATTTACATCAGTTGTATTGGAGTTTGGTGTGTACTCACATCAGTTCTAAGTTCAATCTCGTTGTGTGAACTAAATTATTATTACTTGATTAATCCCGGCTTAAGTTTTGGTCCAAGTGTTTTACATAGTGGTCTGTAACAGATGATCGGTCTATCCCTAGTATTTATCGAAAGATATTCCAATTTTGGATCAGGCAGTGTGATACGCTTTTGAACTAGTCTACTCTGTAATATTAAGTATGTTTCTTTTGGATCCGACCGAATCGGCCGATTAAGTATTATCAGGAATTTTTTTTGAGAAAAATATTTCAATTTCTTTTACTCTAAAAGAAAAGAAGATAATGCACACGATACAAAGAGGGCTTCACCGGTTGAGGTAATCGAAGGAGAATATTGGTGGTTAGTTGAGGACCAACAAATGAAATCGATGTCCTTATTTATTAACAAATTAAAATTAGTCGTGTCAACAGTTTTGTGGTCTAATTACGAGTTGCAGGTATATTTATGAAGCTTATTTGGGTTTGCCAAATGAATAGAAATGATAACCGGAAACGTTGATATAGATCAATGCATATCTTCTAGTTGGAACTTGGATAACTTATCTTGTCTCTCTGGTTATGTACTCTCCTTTGAGCATTTTCATATCCTGGGTGTTCTCGTGCCATGACTCTTTGTTGGGAACACCTAAGATATCAATATGCTCAAAGGAGAGTACATAACCATAGAAATGAGGTAAGTTATTCATGTTCTAACCAGGAGCTATGAATTGACCTATATTAGTGTTTCTGGTTCTCTAGCTTCTTTATATACATGTAATCAAATAACAAACTTGCTGACACAAAACAACAATAAGGCTAGTATTTTATTAATAAGTACCTCGACTTCACTTGGTTGTTTCTCAACTATCCAACAATATTCCTTTCAATCTCCTAAACCTATGGAGACCATTTTGTATCGCCCACATTTTCTTCTTTTCTTTTAAAGAATGAGGAGTTCTTAAATTATCGAGCATGTTTCATAAGAAGAGAGTTAGGTCATCCAAAAGCTTCTTGGCATTTGGCGGCGGGGGATGAGATTCTGTATTGTTGTGACCAAACCTTTTAATAAGCTATTCTTTGTTCATTTAAGAGAGGATAATGTTTATTATTAGTTTTTTTTTTTGTAATCTTGAATCTGGGAGAATATAATTCGAACTCCTGGATTGCAATTTCCAAATGGGTATCATGTTAGACTAAATAAGAAAGATATCTAGAAGAAGTTAGGAGAAGTTCTGATGAATACACTTTTTTTTTATGTTTAATGATAATGTAAAGAGTACTATTATTGTATATAGATGAAGTACTATAATGAGATTAAGTACCTTCAATCCAACAATATTGTTTTATTTGTGATTTTCATATGTAATACACTCTTTTGTTTCTTTCCTACACAAGACAAAAGTAAACCTCTATAAATTAATAATGTTGGGACTTTGATTTTTTATTAATTTATAGAGATTATTAATTTATCGAGATACTAACTGAACCAAAAACTTAATTTGGGACTGTGAAATTATATTAATTTATAGAGATATTAATTTATAGATTATTAATTTATAGAAGTTATACAGTACATGTATGTTACAAAAGGCTAGAGAGGCCAAAGGCAAAAAGAACAAACAAATTATCTTTTAAAAAAAAGAAAAAAAACAAATTATCTTTTACAAAGAATACATATAAGAGTTTTTAGAGTATAATGAAGACGACGATCATTAACAGGTCCATTTTGAAGTAGGGAAACAGCCGAGGCGATGACACCATTTGCAATGTTTGTTACCATTCTCTCCTTTGAAAAGCATCACTGATCCAACGGTTAAACAAACCACAAGCAGAAGGGCTGCAACTGTGAACAGAACATACTGGTAGACGCTATACTTGCGTTTGGTAAGGGAAGCGTTGTTGGTGCGGGAAATTTCCCAACCGTGCTGCGGCCGGACAAGGAGGATAAAACCGAGGCAGAACCCGGTTATAAACCCTCCAATATGTGTGAAATTGTCAACGTGAGGAAGTAAGCCTAGTCCTAACTCGATTGCTGTGATGAATAGGAGTGTGAACAGAGCAGCCGCCTGCAAAACAAAGTACGAAACCGATAAACCAACTGCTCTTAACCGGTTTAGCTGAAAGGAGATTATAAGTACCTTGTTGGCATAGATAGTCAGTCCAATTAGTGAGAAGCTCGGATAGCATAGCTCCAAGAAGTCCAAAGAGAGCACCGGAAGCACCAACAGAGATAGTTTCTTGAAGGAAAAGAGATGAGAGTATACTTCCACAGAGACCAGAGATTTTTTTTTTGGTGGGCAAACGGGAGACAATGCCTCCCTATATTATTAAGAAACTAAAATTACGACATCAATACATCATCCTCATGGATAGGAGTTACAGCAGGTGGAACAACATCAAAAATATGAATTCCTAACGGTAACGTAAATGCATAGTTGGCTAAACCATCGGCAAGACGATTAGCCTCTCTATACACGTGATTAATTCGGACGATCCAGTCTTTTGAAAGAAAGCCGTGGCACAGACGTACCAGGAACGACAATGGATGAGTCTCCTCAATTCCTGTCTTAAGAAATCCAACAACAACCTGAGAATCAACCTCGAGCTCCAACCTCGTGATCCCCCTCTCCCAAGCCACTACCAATCCATAATACACTCCCCATAATTCTGCTAGGGGAGCAGTACATCGGCCAATGTTCAGAGCAAATCCTCCACACCACTCACCAAATCGGTTTCTCATCACGCCACCTGCAGTCGCATCTCCAGGGTTACCATGTGACGCCCCATCTGTGTTGAGTTTAACCCATTCATCCAGTGGAGCTTTCCACTTATCTCTTCTTTCCACACTCCGCCGAGAGCTTCTCCGACTTCCTGTACCACCATTTGCTTTAAATACTTCTAAAGCTTTCTCTTTAACAAATTTTACTCGATCTCTACACAGTCGGTTATCCCCAAAAATATTTCCACACCTCCACTTCCATGCCCACCATACTGTTATCGCAAAGAAAGTTGACCATGGACTCTCTCCTATCATCTTGTCGTCTCCTAGGTTAAAGTACAGCCATTGGAGCAGTGACTGATTGAAGAAGATCTGTCTCTTACCCATTGGAACCACACGGTTCCATATACCTTCCATGGCTGGGCAGTCTCGTAGGACATGTAGAACCGTCTCAGAGGCTCCTTTACAGACCTCACATATATCTTGTGTTATAAAGTGTCTCCTGTGTCTCTCATAGTTGGTCATGATAACCTGCTGTCCAGCTAACCATAGAAAACATCTCACTCTCTCCGGAGCTACAACATTCCAGATACGTTTATAGAAACGTTCCATCATCGGTCTTGGCAAGTCAACCTCCGTTAAAAGTCTGCAAGCAGACTTTACTGAGAAGCTTCCATTATTAGTGCCCTTCCAAGCTAGTATATCCTTCGCTCCTGTGATATGATCAGGGACGACTGCAAGGAGTTCACGTCTCTTCTCATCTGTAAGGTAAGGGGCCAGGTTCTCTAGGTCCCAACCAGTTCCATCTATCCACAAATTCTTTACCAATTGATTTTCGAAACCCTGTGGCAACTCAGAAGTAATCGACTGCAAGAGAGGATCATCTGTTAGCCAATTATCTGTCCAAAACTTGATCTGTCTTCCATCTCCAAGTACCCATCGATGTCCTCTTACCACAACGTCTCTCAGGCCAATACCCACACTTCTCCAAGTAGACGACCATGTTCCTTTAGCAAGCATCCATCTCGTATCTCTAAAATCCCCAACATGGTATTTTTTCCTCACCACCTGAGCCCACAAACTATGCGTGTTATGTAGAACTCTCCATCCAACTTTAGCAATCAGAGCTTTGTTCATTTCTTTGGATCGGCGAATTCCTAATCCTCCTTCACTCTTTGGCTGGCAGACTTTATCCCAAGCAACAAGGTGAAGTTTACATTGATCAGAGGAGCTTCCCCAAAGAAAATCATGCGCAAGCTTATCCAATCTATCCAGAGTGCTCTGTGGAAGCATGATAGTGCTCATGGTGTGAACTGGAATCGATGATATCACTGATTTTGTCAGTGTCAGTCTCCCCGCAAAACTCAGAGTGCGACTCTTCCACCCTGTTAACCGAGATGAGACCCTCTCAAGGACCTCTCCAAAAGTGTCCTTATTAATCCGCTTCTGTAAAACCGGCATGCCAAGATATTTGCCAAGATCAACAGTCGATTGAATGCCACTCTCATTGCTAATCATCCTTCCCAAATCTCGAGATACGTTCGATGAGAAGAATATTTTAGACTTCTCTAGGTTGACTTTCTGACCAGAGGCAACACAAAATCTCTCTAGAACGCCTCTAATGACACGTATCTGACTCACTGAAGCCTCCGCAAAAAGAATCAGATCATCTGCGAACAAGATGTGCGATAACATCGGTCCACCTCTTGATAATTGGATAGGCTTCCACTTGCTCTCCACGACAGCTCTGTCGATGAGGTGGCAAAGTCGTTCCATACACAGAACAAAGAGATATGGTGACAGAGGGTCCCCCTGTCGTAAACCCCTTAGTGGTTTGAAGCTATCAGTCACCTCCCCATTCCACAACAGGCTCATCGATGGTCCCGTAACACATTGCATAATCCAGTGTACGCAAACATCAGGAAAACCCGCCGCTTGCAGTGTATCTTCTAAGAAGTCCCAGCGTATTCTATCAAACGCCTTCTCGAGATCGAGCTTCAGCAACATCCAACCCTTTCTGCCCTTCTTCCGACACATAGAGTGGACTGCTTCTTGGACAACCACTATGTTATCTGTCGTAAGTCTACCCGGGAGAGAGCTTGACTGCGCTGGACCAATGATTTTGTTCATGAGCCCTTTCATCCTACA
>OVBX01001986.1:875-22483 GCA_900406325.1 Erucastrum elatum | reverse complement strand
TATATATATATATATATATATATATATATATTATAGCAACAATTGCTCAACCAAAAGCTTCTTATGTGAACATTTGGAAAGAATTAGCATCTTGTAAATGTTTTTCTTAACGCTTCTGTAATAAATAAAAATTAAGTAGATAAGTAAATATTAACTAAAAATTAACATCTGAAATCAAATTGTACATTAACTAAACTAAAAGCTTCATCTAAACTTTCCAACTATTAGATCTGACACTTACTAGAATGAAAACTTTAGAAAAAATCCCAGTTCAACCAAAAAAAAATCTACTATCTTACAATCCTATCACAATGACAGAAAAGATGCTAAGCACGGAAAATCTAAACTATTAGGGTTTTCTCTCCCAGTGGAGACACTCACTTATTTAAAACCTACAAACTTGACTAATACTTGAATGATAAAGCATCAGGGAATCTTGAAAACGTGAAAAGTAATGCATACTACTCAATACATTTTGTCATTAGGCCCTAAACTCTCTAATACATGTGGTGTACATACACATTATAACAAATGGTGGCACATATTAAGAGTTACATGAACAAGAGGAGTGTGAATGAGATAGAGATAGATGAGTAAGTTACCTGAAGCCAATATTACATCACTGCTTTGTTTCTCAGCTCAGATTACATAAGAAGCAAGGAAGATAGAATAAAGAGACTATTCCCCTTTTGTTCCCTGTCTATATACAACATTCACAGTCTCTCTATGGCTCTCATATAATAAAAATGTACAAAAACAAAATCAATTCTTGAGGATCATTGCCTCCATTTTCCTCTTCCTCGCTGCGTGTTTTAGTTTCTCAAGCGCCACAAGCCCCACCTGTCTAACCCTCTCTCTCGATAATCCTATCCTGTTAATTTCCCAAAGAATAAAACGTTAAAGATCTTTGTTTAAAGATGTTACAACAAAATGGGTCAAAATGAGGCTTAAGGTTGAATACATACCGTTTGCTAATGTCTTCCCATGTGAGACATTCTTTGTCTAGACCATAGTATAACCTAATAATTTCCCTCTCCCGTTCTCCAAGTGTTGCACTTATAAGATTGCTCACTTCATCCTGCAGTTATAATGTTATATCCTCAAACTTCAGTGAACACCAAGTAGTACAATTTTCATAAAACACACAACCAGAAGCATATAAATGTAACATCAGTTAATGACTGTTGGTTTTACCTTGAGTGCCCACTCATCGTACCCGTGCCACGGATTGTTCTCCAAACGATTATCCGCAATGTACTGAGAATATTAAAACAAATCAGCCAAATGTTATATACTCAAGTAAGAATGGAAGGTGAAACTAAAACAGTCATTTTCTTGTAGAGAATCAGGAATAGAGAGACTCACGCTGTGATGGGTTTCTCCAGGGAGACCGTTTAAAGAAGGGAATGCATCTCTGTCTAGGGAAAATATTTTGCTTACAGCCTGCAGTTTTCGAATGCAAGAGCATGAGCACAAATATACACTGACCTCAAAAAAAAAAAGAAAGAAAGGGACATGTACCTCTGTTGCATTTCTAACTTTCTTCTGAGACATGTTAAGCGACTCTGCAATCCGCTGGAAACAACAATAAATATAAAACGTGAGATACGTAGACAAAAGGATAAGCCAGAACTGTTGAAATGTTCAATAACATGCTTACATCAATGGAGGGTGTGATTCCTTTCTCTTGGAGTCTAAGCTTTGCATTTCGGATTAGACCAAGCCTTTCATGCAGGTGAGTAGGCAGCCTCAAGGTTCGTGAGTTGTCCACTAATGCTCTTGAGACGCCCTTTTATTAGAAAATAAATTTGAAACAAAAAGAATCAGTATTTTTGCTTTCAAATGGCAGAAAGAGAAAACATCTCAGGTGAAGCGCTATCCTCCTCACCTGTCGAATCCACCAGTATACATAAGTTGAGATTCTGAAACCTTTGGAAGAATCAAATTTCTCTATTCCCCGCAGAAGTCCAATAAGACCACCCTTCAGAGTAGGAAACAAATAAAAATAAATCTTGGTTTAAAGAAAAGTTGATGGTAAAAAAAAAGAAGTTAAATCCAAGAGAGATTTGGAAAATACCTGAACAAGGTCAGACATTTCTGCTCCCATATTATCGTAACGCTGAGCAATAGACATAACCAAACGAACGTTGCTCATAGCTAACTTCTCCCTAGCTAGATGACATTCCATCAACCATGCCTGCAGCTCGGCACGAGATATCTTCAAGGATATTGCAAGCTGTTCATCAGAAGGCTCACATCCTAATCTATCCTTCAACCTAATGTTTCCACCACACAGAAAGAAAGAAAAAAAAAACAATTTAGTCTTTAAAATTTATTATAAATAGTTTTTTCAGCGGTNTCCTTCAACCTAATGTTTCCACCACACAGAAAGAAAGAAAAAAAAAACAATTTAGTCTTTAACATTTATTATAAATAGTTTTTTCAGCGGTTTTTTTTTTTAAATTCTTTTACCTTGACTTGTGGTCATCAAGACGAAGGCCAGATTTGATTTTCTTGGACAAGCGCACGACTTCAGCGTGACTAAGAACATCGTCACTTATGACACCCTTCACATAGCCCTTCTTGACACGGTTGTTTTCGAACAAGTCTGAACTGATCTCTGAAACCACTTTACTACTAGTTTTCTTCTTAGCACCGATTCTCCTTTGCCGAGCTGAAATCCCTGAGCAGGTTACGGGAATCTTCTTCTTCCTTGTAGGAGTAGTAGTCCTCTTCTCAAAGGAAAGATTCCACTGTTTTTCTAACAAAGACCTCTGCAGCAACAAGAGTGCCTCAACGGTATCATCCTCGTAGTAGCTTTCCTCTTCTAATTCCTGATCAGATGATGGCTGCACAGAAGAAGCAACGTTCTCCTTGAGAGCCTTGGCAGATTGTGTGTGACGACTCGATGAGGGAAAGCTCGGGCTGTAGTTCGGTGGTGTCGTCTTCTTCGCAGTTATTCCACTTCTTGATGATGCAATATGGACGTACTGTGATGAACAAAGATCATTTACAGATAGAAATTTCTCGGTGACGTCGGAGTAGTAAAAGGATGAACTCAACAGTCTTTTCCCTGCGTTGAGTCCTACAACTGCTGTTGTGGCCATCATCCCATATAATAATAAAAAAAAAACTCTTATTGCTCAATTCATCAACTCTTTGTCTCTTCAAGATCAACCTTCTTCTGCTAACAAAATATCAAACACTTTAGATAATCATATAACAAACACAATTTCATCAGAGAACTATTTCATTAGTGGAACAACTAAATCAACATGACATTCAACTGAACTGAAAGTCAAGGAGGCAGAATCAACCGTCCGGACAAGTTGTAAGGTAGTGAGAATGATTAGATTCCAACTTATCCGGCAAAAGAAATGGTTCAATTCATCATCACTATCCAAATATCAATAACCCATTAAAACCCAAATCCAAAAATTTAATTTCTTGAACAATTAAGAAGATGGAAGCAGAATCATTCAAGATCAATTAGAACGTTTCAAAAAATTTGGCATAAAGAAAAAGAGCTCAGTAGGAAATCAATGTTATAGGTTATCTCGACAAAGATTATAGATCAAACTTAATTTGGCTCACCTGAAAAAAAAACTTTGAAAGTCTGAGAGAGGAGGGTGTGTGTGTGGCACAGACGAAGCGAAAATGGCTTCTATTTTCTTAGTTTTATTTTACTCTCAAGAGTTTATTGGTGGCCTAAGATTTTGTAAGAATTTTTTTAAAAAAGGATATGTGGTGAAAAGTATAATTTTATTAGGAGAGGATATTTAAAAGAGATATGGGTTGAAGCGATGGGATTGGTGGAAGCAGATACTGGCTCCATGTTTCTGTGGTCGTTAGCCTACTCTCTCTCCTTTACATTTTGTTCACTGTTTATTAGTTTTATATGCTTTTTATCCTTTTCAATTTATTTATTTTATACTGTTACAAATGACCATTCTAAAAAAAAGTATACAATACGGATGTTGTATCTATTTGTTAAATAATTAACATGCCTTATTTATTTGATATTTATCTTATTCAAATAAAACTTGTTTATATATATATTTTAATTAAAACAAAGATCGATTTTATACCTCTGATTTGGTTTTTCAGATAGATAAGTTGACATTTTCTCAGTTTAGCATATGTCGTAAAAAAAATAAATTAAATTAAAAGTACATAGAGGTGAAACTAAGAGTAGATCTCACACGCAAACAAATTCTTTATCGTCTTTTCATTTTTGTCTCTTGTTTCGAGATCTTCTCCTGTCTCTCGTATGCTTCGCTAGACTGTGAGAAGGCCTCCCCGCTCTCCTTTAATTTTATAGATCTTCAAGCCAAAAGGCGGAGCAGCAGCAGACATGTGGATCTCGGTGGTGCTCGTCCTTGTATTCTCTGATTCTGGGTTGGTCTTTGGATCGGTGGAACTCGGTAAGAGCTCTATTGCCTTGGTGGTTTGTTTGAGCTCGAAGATCAGAGCTTTCTTCTAAATGACAGTGGAGAGGTGGTCTAGAGTTTTGCATGTTAGCCATTGGGGTTTGGCACTTGTCTTGCGCATGTTGTGAGGGATCTTGTTGACAGATCTTGTTTACGGTGGGTCAATGGTGATGATGGCGGTTCTTCTTCGTAGGTAATCCTGCTTGAAGAGGTAAATGATTGTGGAAATCGATGTGACTACCATTGTATAGGTCATATAGGACTTGATTACTATTCAATCTAGTCGATCAGGAACCAAGTTGAACGAGTTGGAGATGGACGAGCATTGGCTGAAGGATATGCAAGAAGAGCTGGATGATGTGCATGGAAACATTTGGTCGGGTATGGAGAGGAGATGGAAGGTGATGCACATGAACTCAACATGAACTAATGAAACAAGACTGTTCGTCCAACATTTCCTGAGGAACAATCTAGCCGAACCAAAATGGTGGGAGATCAGCTTCAACTTGGAGATGGGAGAGAAAATGTCTCTACGATCCAACATAAGGCTTATAATCAGATTGAGTATCCATTGATTTTCTTGGCTGGGCCTATAACAAGAGAAAAAGCCAAATCTCATTCCATCATTTATCGGTTTTCGTGCAAAAAAAAAAGAAAAGAAGATAAACAAAGAGGAAAAACTGATTGAGGGGTTCATATTTTATATGGTTGATGATTTGTGATTATGTTTTCATGTAAGCCAAACACAATTAGATTTAAGATTTGAACCAAGTAAACCAAGTCTAATTAGAACCATGATCATCAAAACCCATTTTGATTTAGGAATACAATTTTCTTTTCTTAGAATGAGGCGACTTATATTTTCTTTAAAACATATTACCAGCTAAGTTTGGAACTAATCATAAATAAATAAACATCGAGCTAAAGCTTTTTCAAATATCACTTTCTCCATTCAGCACAAGAACATTGATCTCACTTACGGAAACGAATCTCCATGTGAACCATCTGAGGCACTAAAAAAAAATTATCTCATGCCTTAAGAGTAGCAACACAACGTGATCATAGCATAGCTCTAATGTGAAATCCATTGTCCTCAAAACATGGCTAGTAGCCTCCAGGAAAATCTCCATCCATCCCCTTCATGTGATCCAGGAAGAAAAGTCTATCCATGGTAAGCGGTATCAGAGCTACTTGAAGTTACAGTTATGATCTTCTGGTCATTTCACTCCAGAAAATCTCTTTGTCCTATGAATCTTTTGTAAGTAAACTGAGCCACTNTTAGGAGAATTAAAGCTCAAAAAAATCTTAGGAGAATTAAAGCTCGAGTATTGGTTAGTGCCGAAAAACACCTAAACAAATTCATGTTTTGTTTGGCAAAATTTAAAGGGCTTGTTTAAGGTTAGATAATGGGCAAAGATAACGACTAAACATATTTTTGCGAACCTTACTCTGATAAAGCAATAAGCATTGATTTGTAGAATTAACCCAAACTGAATTAACGTCTATTATATTGAGTTTTTTTAGTTGGAAATTATATAGATGAGAGTGAAAGTTCAAATAGATCGAGCGTGGATTCAATAGTGGAGAGTTTTGTGAAGTAACTTGAAGAGACAAAGATTTTGACTATTTCTGACTACAAAACCAGTACATGATTATTGATTTCCAACCAAAAATCCAAATATTTGATAAACCAAAACCAGGTATAGTCTATATCATCGGTGTAACTGCTGGTACTATAGTCTCAAGCGAAGGAATTGAGATCAAGTATCATCCGCAACTCACGGGATAATGCTTTTGCAGAAATATGTGTATAGGGAAAACCAATGAACCACCTCTACGAAGTGGAGAGAACACAAGTTTCCTCCTACCCACGACCATTATCATCTTCACTATCGTCGCTGTCATCGCTGCAAATATAATATAGTGCACTTAAGTGAGTCCATCCGAACTTTATCCACAACAAGAAAGGTCCCGGCATCATATGCGTGCAAGCATTAATTATGGTTCTAAAATGTTTTTATACGTTTATAGATTTCATCATTCTATGAAGGACTGAAGGATAAAAGCCATATCTGGAATCGTTTGTCGAGAAATATAGATGCATGACTAAAATGTATAAAGTGAAATGTAATGAAGATGAAGTACCTTTGTTCAGGCATCTTGGATAACCGTCGGGCATCCAATCCTGTGATATATTTTTGAGCTGCTTTAACATTTTCTGCGCCTGGAGAGGCCAACAAAAGAAAAAAATTAGTAACAGAAACATGCACATGCACTCAAACTGTGCCAGCGTATTGTGCATAAATGGAAGTGTCCAGAGATATTATGCAGATTCAATACCCTTCGTTAGTTGGAACACGTGCATAGCACACCTTTCTGCAGCAAGTCTCACTGGTGTGCTTCCATCTTTCAAACATTCAGCAAGCGGAGGCCCTATAACACTGACATTGTCACTGGTTGCTGTCGGGTTGTTCTGTTAAAAAAGACAATCTTACGTTATCGCGTCACGTATCACTAACAAAGGAATCAACTCAAAACGACTACTAGAATCTTATACTTACTTTTGCAAAAGCTTTAAGTGAAGAGAGAGCTCTTCTTCGGACCTCACTCGAATCATCATGCAAAGCCGAGACTATCGATGAAAGGATATCGATAACCACTCTTCCTGAGCTGGAAGGCTCCATTGCAAGTTGATGTAGTAAAAGCCTTCCCAAGGCCTTTGTCGAGGTTTCACGTAGTGGAAACTATTTAAAAGAAGATGTCAGAAAAAAGTTATTATCCAGATAACTAGGGAAAACTAATGTCTCACAAAGGGTATTATACCTTCTCGTCCTTCAAAGAGCTCTTAAGAGAATTTAACAATGTGGAAAAGAATGAAGTTGTCATAATGGTCGAAGGGTTGTGCTTCAGCAAGGATGCAATACAGAGAACCGAGCCATGCCTGGAGCTCCATTTCTGTGAAGCAGATAAAGAAATGACTTCCTGAAGCAGATCACTGAGCTGTGCAGCTTCTAGGTACTGCAAAAAATACAAAAGCAAGAAGCTTAGGCTTCATCAAAGCACAGTACAATTTTCATTAACAGTGCTAACTCTGGTGCTAGGCATATAACTAAAAACAAAAAGTTCCGCTGGCATGTAAGAACCCCTACCTGTGATAAGATACCCAGCATGCTAGTGGCAAAAATTCGAACTTGGTCATCATCATTGTGCATCAGTTCCTTAATGAGATCAAAAATGCGTATTCTAACAGCAGGCCCAATGCTCTTCCCAGCATGTTTTATTACACCTCTCATAGCAGAGAGAATGGCCTCACGTACCCCAGAATCTGCAGCCTGATACATATAACAGATTTCAGAAACTAACAACTAGATCGACAAATTACTGATATTATGCATCTATTGCTAAAAGATGCAAAAATTACCAGGAAACTAGTGATCAAGTCACCAACCAATGGGTCAATCCTCGTGCTTAATGCACTAAGCTTCCCCAAGGCAAGCGCAGCACTAGAACGGATGGTCCTGCAGTGTGAAAGTGTTAGATCAAAGTACACGAGAATACGATGATGAGAAATAAAAATACAACTCAATTTTCTAGAGAACACATTCCACATTCGTATTTTCACTGGTCATGCAAGGTAGGCTTCTTCAAATGGGAAACATTATAATTCTACGAATTAATAAACTCACCACATCAATATTCAAGCACCACCTGCCTAATTTGTTTTTATTTAGTTAAGTATCTGTCCATTCTTATTATTTGCTCTACTACTTAATCCGAACTGTTACCGAGGTAGATGTTTCCTTTCACTTCATTTTTATAAACTAACCTTGTAGAGTCTTGTAGACACTTGACAAATGTTGTTTGAAGTTGAGGAAGGAACGGCTTAAGCGCCATCCCACCCCTTTGTATTAGAATGATTAATGTAGCCAAGATAGCGCTTTTAACCTGCCATGGAAACCGATCTCCTATGATCCGAATAAGAGGCCTGAGATAACAATAAATGTAAATCTCAGTTCAACAGACAGTTCTATACCTTATAATATTTACGGTACTTTCAAATAAAAACGCTAATACCAAAGCAGAGTAAAAAATACTGCTTTTTGATTTGTAGCAGAAGAAGTAGCGAAACAAAGGAATTAAGATTAACACACTGCATACCCCGTTATTGGAATGACAAACTCCTTCAATGCTTCCTCGCTAGTAACTTCAATAAGTTCACCAAGACCAAGTGCAGCCTGCTCTCTTAACTCCGCTGATCCACTAATTAGTCCCTGGATATCATATCAAAACAATTATAAAGGCATGGAAATAGTTTTTGCATTTATAACGGCATGCGAGATAAGCTCAAGCCACCTAAAAGCCAATGCTTATACACAATTTAAAGATCTGACTTAAGTTGGCATTAGTACTAGAAAGAAAGATATAAAGAATACCTGTAAAAATACTGGAAGTAATGGCTTAAGGGATTTAGGGAGGCATAAACCCGAAATAACCACGTATCCTCCCTGCAATTCAAGTAACACAGAAAACATCAATCATCTGTAATATAGCTTATTAATCTCTCTTATAGTGACATTCTTTGAAATATAGCACAAAGTTTACCTTCCGCTTTCTGCGCTCTTTGTCCCTAGCTGTAGATACAGCATCACGTACAAGTTTAATATACGAAGGAAGTACTTCTTTTGGAACTGAACCAATAACCCTAGCCAAAGCTTCCCAGGAAACCTGTTTAGAGGAGAGTAAGTTAGACAAGACATGCTGACTTTAACTCTATCACTTTTTGGAAAACAAGCCTACCGCAACAGTTGTTGAATCGGAATCACTGAGCATGACAATCAAGGTAGATATCATGTTTGGAGCTTCATCAACCAAGTAGAGCTTGCTACTCTTGAAGAAGTAACCAATCAGATAGGAAGAACTTCTTCTTATTGATGCCTGAAAACAAACAATTTTAACACCTTAATTACTTGCATGCCTAAGTAAAATACTCAATTAAAAGAGCTAACGAACTAACCTGACTATCAGACACTCCTTTGAGAAGTTCTGATAGTAGAGTTTCAACTCCTTCTTCATCGATCACAAGAACCACCCTCTCTGCTGCTTCTTGTGCCAATTCTTGTACTTCCTGCGACAAGAAATAATCATAAACTCAAACAAAAAGATAAAAGTAGCATTCATACAAATTCGAGTGGTGACAATCTTATTCTTTACCTTGTTTTCATCTCCCATTGCAGAGAGCAAAGCAGGAAGTATGGTCCCAAGATGAGTGTTAAAACCAGCACCCGCAACTTCGGCTAAGGCTCCAATAGCATGTGCATTTAAGGCACTAGATATAGCATTTTTAATGTTTGAGGCAACAAAAGAGTAACTCATTATGCTTGATGATTAATATATATAGAAGTAGATAAAAAGGAACACATACGAGAGAGGTAGATGAACAAGCTTGGGCAAGATATGTGGAAGAACAGCAGCTGTCCTAACACTGATATTCCAAAAGTCAATTAAGCAAACCGCAAAACTTTGAAAGGGAAACGGGAATAAAAGTCCGAGGAACAAGTAAAAGAAAACCTTATTATTTGTTTAAGCCCATCCAGGGCAGTAGTAGACATTTCATCATCCTCTAATGCTTCCAGAAGAGTTGGGATAATCTCATCCATTGCTTGCAATCCAGCGCTCTACATTTCAAAGTAGACGAACAATAAATATAATGTGAATGAAAGAACAATCATACAAGCAACAGAATTCAGTACTGGTACCTTGTACAGAGTGCTGAATGCTAGTCCAGCAGATTCACGAACCTCCAGAGCACTGTAGAAGAAAGTTGTAGACGTTCAGAATGTTAAGTCTTTCGATAGAATAAAGAGACATGCTGAATCAGACCACTCTTTCTTGAGTGCTTTGAAGCACACTCTTCCTTGCCTTTAGGAAGAATAAAACAAACCTATCACAAAGTGCTGTCCGAATTGTGGGGATGAGCTGATCCATGAAACTCAGCAACTGACTCCTCCCAGCACTTGCCATCACTTCATTCAGGCCAATACATACTCCCTGTCAATCATGTATTAAAATATCAAGCCAACATGTTAAGGGATGAATGACATGTGCCTGAGAAGTCAGCATATACTTAGCATCAGTTAGTCAATCTTAAAACATTTAAACATCACATATGGACATAAAACCTCGAATCAGGTATCGAATTCATTGAACATAAATAAACCAGTAGTACATAATTTAAGAGATTATATAAATAAATGTCACAGTTATTTAGACAATTGACATAGCAGCAATGTCAGCTATACTATGATAAAAATAAAACGGTAAAACAACTTCATGGTTAGCAAGGTCATAACTATAATATCTAAAATACTTCCTGATAGTTGCATATTTACTGGTTACAGCTTACAAGTTTCTTGAGAGAAAAAGATTTGCTTTGGTATTAAGCTTACCTGTCGTTTGTCAACATCCGGATCTTTCAGCCCTTTGGCTAAAATTGGAATGATAAGAGGAAGCACCCTTTCACCAAGCTTCCTGACAAGCTCTCCAAGTGATCTTCCCGCTACCTACACAGTATAAAAGACTTAGACAACCACAGGTTAAAAGTTCAGAAAAAAGAGAAAGACAAAAAGTAGGATCCAAACCTGCCGCCTCTCAGAGGATGGTGATGCTAGAGACGCTATTAATGTACTCATCAAGATTGGCATTATTTCCTTCAATGTTTTTGGTGTATTCGCGACGATGGTTTTCCATACATGTAGTGCCGCCTGGAAAAAGCAGATATTTTTGTTTTCATCTCACAAATGAGTAACATACATTCAAACAAAACACATAGATGAACAAGTAATAACATTACCTGACGAACAGACAAACTAACATCAGTCCGGACCATATATAAGGCAGCAAGAACTTCATTCCGCCTCTCCATTCCTAAAATATCAATAATTGCTCGACCCTGCGCTTCAGTACTTGCACCTTCATCATCACTTCCACCCTCCAGCAGAGCTTTACCCGAAGTACCAGCAACCTAGAATCAAAGCTCAAAAAATCAAACTTACGGAATGTTTTGGAACTATTTTACAGCTTTCAAGCGTCACTACTGCTGAAGATAATATATTTCACTCTTTGAACTTGTACACATTAAAAACAAGGCAATGCAACATGTATAACAGGCTATGAGGATAACAACAACGGTTACCAAGTACTGGGCTACAGGTCGTGGGTGGTATTAAACAACAAGAAAAACACAAGAGAAAATTGATATTAACCTTGAACAATAGATCCCCAAGCAGTTCAACGGAACTTTGACGAATTCGCCAATTGTCATTAAAAATACCATCCTCCACAGCTGGAAGAAGAAGAGGCAGAGACCTGTAGACCAGAGATGCCACTTTAGACCAGAGATGTTGAATAATAAAAAAGCTTCTCTAAATATCAACAATCAATTAAAATAGAATTTATCAGCTGAATCTTTCAGGAGCTACTCCAATTTCTAATTTACAACTGATAAAAGAGGAAAAACAAAGTTAGTGTCACACAATTAAAGGAACTAATCAAATGAGTAGAAAATATAATCAATCAAGGATCATGGTAAGTCAACATTACATAATCTAGTTAACTATGCTATCAAGGGGTAAAAAAAGAAAAAGATGCAGTTAAAATTCGCACGTTATTGCATGGTGCTCCACCAGTACATGGCCAGCCCCCAGGGCTGCATCACGAACAGATTCATTCTCATCGGCAAGACCTAAAGTATTAGGGCACCATTAGTTTTCAGTAAGTCAAAACCTAGTCCAAACGGTAAAAGTCTGCAAAAGTGAAAGGTTTACCATCCAGAATGGCCGGTAACACAAGCTGCAGGTAGTTCTGGAATTGAGCACCCAAGGACCTTGGTAAGAACTGCAATTAAAAAGCGAAAGCTTTTAGAAAAATCTTACGAGAGTGAAATTTGAGGAATATCTGTGACAGTTTTCACCTTGAAAAGCGTAAGGTAACCATCTCGGACTGATGCTTTTTGATGAGAACAATGACGAATGAGATCAGGAAGTATATCCTCAAAGTACTCTGTCCCAAGAGCTGCTAAAACCTGAAGAGAAACATAAGGGAAAGAATGCTAACATATGCAGCTATAATTTGTCAAAAACTTTAGTCTATTTCAAAAGATGCCATGCACCAAATCAGTTTTGGATGTACTTAATAACAAGATTATACGTTGGAATATATTGATTGAAGACAAGCATATATATACAGAGACGCTCCTTAAAATTGAATAATAAAATTCTAATTCTCCTGCAATGATGTACTGGAAAAGTGCTAACACATAATTTAGTGAATTTACACGACATCAAACTTTTTGACTTAAAGAAACAAAGTAACCAAAAAAACACATCTTACGCTACATACCTCACTTAAACCCTGAGCAGCTCCATATCTTTCAACATTGCTTGTATCAGATTTTAGAGTCTCGAATAGCCATGGAACAAGATCCGGGAAATTCTCCTCTCCCATTCCTCTGATAAGTGACCCTACAGCCCTTGCTGCCACAGAACGTACCTCGGGAATTGGATCCACCAGAACCTGACAACCCCAGTGTTTAAAAGAATATAAACCGTATGCAAGAGACAATCATATGTAAGAACCTGACAACTCATTATTGTGTAAGAACTAAAAATTACCTTTTTAACCTCGGGAAGCAGCAATCCTATGTAAGGAATCATATCCTTTGGCTCTGTTACCAAAGAACACATATTACCTACAATTTGAGAAGCTTTCTTTTTTGTTTCAGAGCTTCTTTCTCTTAATCCTCTGTGCACTATTGGTACCAATAGTGCAAGTGAAGGGGCATCAACAGAATTTACGAATGTTGTCTGGAATAAGAAAAGAAAGAGTGAGAAGAAAAAAAAAAGCAAAAGAAGAGAACACAAGAGAAATACGGAATCCTTACTTGAAGAAGGATGTCCAGAGAATGTCGTGTGTAATCATTCGGATCTGTTAAGGCCAATAGAAGAGTGGGGACAAGAGAGGATATCTCTGGGTTCTTTATGACACTTCCAACCTAAAAATAATTGTTGAGGAGACTCCAGTCAGTAAAGTCTACGAAATATGGAATATGTTCTGCTAAATCAGTCCAACCTGCTGAAGTGCCAGCTGCCCAGCTGACTGAACTTTTGGATGTGTATCCGTCAAAACCTGTATAATTTTATGTTATGGAATCAGATAATATCAAATAACCGCCCCAAAATGATAGTAAGGGCATTAGTTAAGAAGCAACTAAAATCTACATGCATTCCACACCTCTGTAAGTTTTGGTACAACTCTAGGAAGGCATTGAGACAGTTGCTGAGGATTACAAAATGCCATAGCTCCGAGGAGCTGTACACTGCTTTGCTTTGTTCTCCATGCTTTATCTTCAAGACCCTACCAGAAAGAACGAAATAAACAGAAACGTACACGTCATGAAAGACCAAAGATCAAATGCAACGAGTAGTAGCAACTTTAGTAACTAAACCATATTACGATGGTGCAACACGAAAACAGAATAGAAGTTATAGAACTACAAGAAAAGGGAGTGATAATGAAAATGCAATCATACAAGCAGTAAATTTTTCATTTCCCAAAGCCTGTAAAATGAAAAAGAAAATTGCAATATCTCATACTTTATACAATAAAAACAATGATCATAAGCAGAGCACATGTCAGTGCAGAAAACCTTAGTTATAGAACTGTAAACTTAAAAAATATTTAGAATAGTATAAACTATCACCTTGAGTAGAGAAGGAAGGACAAGTTTCACACCATATGCGGATAGATGAGACATCATAGCTCGAGCAGCACATTCTGCTGCTTCACGAACCGCCCCAACTTGGTCAGAGAACGACACCAGAAGCAAGGGTAACATCTTGATCACATACCTAAATCACAAGAATCAAATAAGTGATTATTAGCAAGTCGCAACATTAGCTTTTAAGATGTTGATAATTACAGATTTCACTTACGGTTCAAATAATTTTCCAAGCTTCTCGC
Source organism: Erucastrum elatum (assembly GCA_900406325.1). Taxonomy (NCBI): domain Eukaryota; kingdom Viridiplantae; phylum Streptophyta; class Magnoliopsida; order Brassicales; family Brassicaceae; genus Erucastrum; species Erucastrum elatum. Next base: position 8,036 of record OVBX01001986.1, on the reverse strand, counting down.
AGAGACATTCAAATGCAAGTAATGCTCCTTCACGCCGTTTTGCAAGGTTTCTGCAGCCAAAACACAAACGACTTAGCGATGTGAAGAAAGGTTTGCATAAAAATATAGCACTACAAGAAAAACATCAGCAGTTAATATAATCTACAGTGGAATATTGACCTACAACGGAGACTTTTCATGTAAATATAAAATAGTTATCTCTGTGATGTATTACATAAGATAACCAAAAAAAAGCAACAGTTATTACATACAGTATTATACAAACCCACTACAATGGAATATTAACTTACAAGAGAGCGTTTCAATGCAAAATTTCCCAATGATGTATTACTACTACTATTAATTCATGAAAAATGACTTTTGACTCGACAGCTAAGACCTAAGCAAAATAAGGAAAACGTGAATAGATTCACAGCCAAAATGAAGTGACAAAAGAAGCACATAAACAACAAATTTCACGTATCATCTATAAATATGAAACAAAAAAAGATGCAAATAGGATGCAGAGAGAAGCACCTGTCGATAAGAGCTTCTTGCAGAGTGGCTATAAGACCATATTGCTTCAAGCTAGAAATTCCAAAGCCCATAACCACTCCCGCAAGACCAAAAGCCGCTCCTCTTCGCTCACCGTATTTATCACTCTTCATTAGCTTATCTAAGAGCCTCGAAAAAAGGGCAGGGGAATCCTCCTAACAAAAAATGAGAGATACACGGTGACAGGCCATATAATTTCTTCAAGCCAACTAGTAAGAAACAACGTAATCTCAAAAACATACTTTTTTAGATTGCACAAGTGGAGAAAGGCATGTTGAGACAGCACGCTGAACAGATTCTGAAGGTGTATTTAGCACCTCCAACAGCTTTTCCACGACAGTAAGGACTTTAGGATCATCCTGTCATCATTAGTGAGCATATAAGATAGAGAAGAAAATCATGGGCGTTGTGACAAGATTTAAATAAATGGTAGAGTTATCACTTTTGCTAAATGCTTTGCTAATGCTCCAGTGAATATAACAACACCCTCACGAACCAGGTCATATTCCTCTTCATCTGATGCCTGCATGATAAGAGATTAGATGAAGCTTAGAAGCTATTTGTAATCATCATGAAACAAACGAGTATCAGCCTTTAAGTTGCTTGCAGAACAGACCTCCTTATTTAAATAATTCTCAAAGATGGGGAACAGCAATGAAACGTTTTCTTTGCCATGCTTATCAATAATCATAATACCAGCATTGATCATCCTTCCTCGAACATCGGTGTTGGGATCAGCCTACATTTGGAAAGAAAAAAAAAACGTTCATGTAACGTTTTGAATAGAAGTCAAAAGCTAGCTATCGTTTCAAAAACAACGTAAGTGGTGATTTATTTCAATTCAGATGCATTTATCTGACAGGATAGATGAAGTACCAGAGCCCGGGATATCAAAAAGGTCATAACAGCAGGAAGGTCCTTTGTTGTCAATACATCGGCAGCAGATTGCAGTGCCAAGGCAATTCCTTGCCTGCCTATCCAACCAGCATGGATGACATCCTCACCAGACATAGTAGTATCACGAATGTACAGGGAAAATAAAGTAGAAAGTGATAGCTGCAAAATTTGCAAAATTAATTCATTTTGAAAGACCTTTCTTATTGTCACAAGAAGTAATGATTCAAGAAATGTTGAAACCTGGATTGACGTCGGATTTTCATGCAGAGCATCAGCCAATGCTTCTGCTGCAGCTAATCGGACATTTAGATTTATATGAGAAAGTGCTTTAAAGATGCCGGAATAATCGGTCCCCAAGTCATAACCATAACGGGCCCATATATCATCTGCTATTTCAGCCACAGACTGCACGCATTAAGATCACAGAGTATAAGATGGTGCAACAACAAAATCATCTCAGAGTAAGAATTTTGTTAGCTCCAGCCAAGAACATCAGTTTAGTTGTTAAGACACAAACAAACATTCATATGACTGATTAACCTTTTCAGGATCATGTAGAGCTATCCAAATGTTTGTGGCTATATCAACATTTTGGGGAAGGGAGTATTTGGAAACAGCTGGAATGCACTTTACTGCGTTTAAGCAGGCCATCCTGACATGAACATCTTTTGCATAGACTCCATACAGCGCCTGTCAACATGCAATGAAATATAACTCTACAGAACCAGGAATATAACTCTACAGAACCAAGGAAAAGAATTACATTTGCGACATCATCTGCTTGCAATCCAAGACATAACTCATTCAGTGCAGGCCCAACTGATGCTTGATACGCAGGAACAACACTTAGCACATGATAAAGAACCTGAAAATATTGTTCAGAGGTTAGGTACATTAAAAAAAAAGAAAAGCTGACTACTACATTCAGGAATACTAAATATAAAAATGAAAGCTATAACAGTGAAAAAACATTTAGGGTTCAAGTCACCAAACTGATATCATCCGGAGTCTTGGAAGTGGCAGCATTGGATCTAGATGCATGTACAGAATACGAAGCACATCATCATGAAGTTTTGTCCGCTTCGATGACAGTAAAATTCGCTCCAGTATCTGATTAGACAAAAACCCCAGCTCATTCAGTGAGAAGAAACACAGGTTAATATATATTGTCAGCAGGAATGATAAGAAACAAACCGGGAAGATGAACGTGAAGGTATCTACAGGAAGTGGGCATGATTTACAAGATACGGACAGCCCATTTACAATCCTCTCAAAAAGACCCTCGTATGTTTTTCCAGCCTTGTCAACTGATGGTTGAAAATCAGACGATGTATCAACTTCATCAATGGCAATCAAACGCAGAGCAGTTGCAATTTCTAGAGCCCAATTACACAGTGGCTGAACTGTACACCTTGCCAGCTTCACCATGTTCTCAAAGGCTGCATCACCTACAATAGGGGATCGCAACAAAGGATCCAAAAACCTGGCCTGGGAAAGAAGAGTGTAAGAGCTTAATCTTAAAATGATGGCAGTAGCGGAGGAATGATATCTAATTGTTTCTTCACTCTATGGCACTACGATATGTAAAACTCTCATGGAACTAAGCACCAAATCTTTTACATACCAAAGAAGGTAACTGACTGTGACAAAACACAGGATTAGCAAGACCCATCTCCCCAAGAGCATGAAGAACCAGCGAAAGATTTTTTTGAATCGTGTGAACCCTTTCCCGTGTTGAGGCCTCCTCTTTGAGCATCAGTTCACGTGCCTCTTCCTTTGGCGTTTTTCCTTTCTCTGCAAATATTATTTCGCTGAAGAATATATATGCTGGAGCGCTAATACTAAATAGAATGTTTCAGCTATATGTGTACCAGCTTTCTTTGTCAACTTCGTACTGTCCCTTCTACCCGAATTTGCAGCATCCCTATTAGCCAATCCTTTCTTCATAGAATGATTAGAAACCTACAACAAGTAATAAGGAGATATACTAGATCCAATATGCTACAAGTAGAACGATGTATGAAGTAAAAAACACAAAACATAGAGTAATGCAATGCCAGTACCGTCTCTTTTATGTGCTTGGCACCAATCGTTTCAGCAACATAAACTCCTTGCTCACTTGAAAGCATTCCCTCAGGGGTCTGGAAGATCTGAATAAAACCATAAAAATATAAGTAATAACTACTCAGAAGTTGCAGCTGAAAAGTGTAATACCCATCGCACTCTGTATTTAATGTTACAGTTGGACTTAAGATCTCGGCAAGTGTCTAAAAAGAGAGGAAAGAAGTGCTAACGCTATAAAGTAATATATAAAGACATACAGCAAAAGTGAGAAGACTACCTTAATGTCAGTCATTGAAAGCATATCATGAGAGAGCCGATCTGGAAGTTCTTGCAGATGCTAGAAATATAAATAAAACAAATATCAGCAAACAAATTAAACTGTACAACTTAGTTCATAAGATGACAAATTTAATTAAATACAATACCATCTTAAACACTGTAAATGTGTCCTCTGGGACCAGAGACATCATTGTTGACAAGGAATATACTGCCGCTTGCTGCTCAGGAATTCTCGGACTCGCTAATCCCATTGGTCCAATCAGATGCTGAAACATTCATTAAAATCAATAGTCGATTAATAGTGATAAGCAACAAACGAAAACCACAAATCTTGGTGACCGAGAAGTCAGTGACAGTCAGATCACCTTGCAAACACTTTGTCCGTTGGTAGACAAAAAAGTAGCAACATCAAGACCACAAGCCTTGAGACACTTTTGCAATCTCTGAGAATATCCAATGGTGAAATCACAATTAAAAAGTGCAAATAAGAGAAAAATGATTGTATTAACCATGCAAAATTAGTAAATGTCAAAATTACCTTCCAAACAGCATCACTTTTTCCAGTACCAACTATGACTGGATGATGTGAGCAAAATATGGCACGATCAATCCATGAGCTGGGAGGTCCAGCAACTGCAGCCGATGAAATAACAATCAAAGCCTTCACTAACACCTCTACAGAAGGGACGAGANACCAACTATGACTGGATGATGTGAGCAAAATATGGCACGATCAATCCATGAGCTGGGAGGTCGAGCAACTGCAGCCGATGAAATAACAATCAAAGCCTTCACTAACACCTCTACAGAAGGGACGAGGGGAGCTTGATGATCCACGGAATTATCTCTGTCACTACAGACGTGGCAAGTTAGTACCTAGAATGAATGAGTCGATACTGGCATTTTGGTGACAACCATTAGAAATGTGAAATGAGTTGCCTTCTTGAAAGGCAATAATCAGATAATCAAAGATACAATGACTACCATAAATCTACTTTGTGGCTGGGTGGGTAAAAAAAAATTTTAAAGACAAAAAAAGGTATCATTTGTACCTGGTTTTAGAAGAAACGATTTTTTCCTGAGTAAGTGAAAGGAAACCCGAGAAATCGTCTAAAAGGGTAGTGGCAAGCTGTGGAGTTGTGTGAAATATCTTCGTAACAGAACCGTAAGCTGATCTACGGACATTCCAACTTGAATGGCAGAGTAGAAAGAGAAGCAACTGCACAGAAAATGACACCTTAAGTCCAGAACAGGAAAAAACGGTGACCAAACATGAACTCGCTTAGGTTTACCTGTGACAGTGGTTTTACTGAAAATGCTTCCAAGACCCTATACAAGCAGGAGATATGGTTAAGACTTCTACAAACAGGCAAAAAACAAATAGCCAGTATTAGGCAGCACATTTACCTGGAGGAATGTTCCACGAGTAGCACCTCAAGAAGGTCGACACATAAAACACAATCATCACTTGATAGTTTTGAGGCCTTTTAGGTGGTTACATGCAAAGATAAGAAACAAAACGAAGAAAAAAGCACACCAAAAAAAGTGAGTACCTTGCCATGGCAAGAGCAGATCACAGAGTAAGTACCAGAAGTAAATTTATAGAGAAAATATTACCATATTAATTTGCACAAGTGAGGGCTCATTTTGGGATATCAAAGTCCATAACTTCTCCTTCACCATAGTATCCTCTGAAGATGACACAAAGAAAATAAAACGATTAAGCAGAAAGTAACACATACTGGAACTTCAGATTCTACTGAATAAGAGTAACACGTAAGCTCCTGGTCTGAACCTGCTTTGATGTCACAGGCAGCGATCTTGGAAACGATCAGTAGAGCATACATTCCATCCAGACGTTGTACAGCCTTTGTAAAACCCGTCTTTACAAGTTGAACTAAAGGGGACAGCAGGTCTGATATCTGTAATATATAGTAAGTAGCGTATTTAGTCAGAGAGAGGGTTGAGATTATACAAGCCAGAAAAGAAGCTTGCAAGGAGACCTGGGATATTGTGTCAGGGTTTCTGCATATGATCCGTAGACAGCGGAGATGCCCTCGCCTTAGAGCTTCTTTCTCCTTAAGACCGGCGGCGATGAAAGAAACAAAGTTTGGTTGGACTGCATCAGAAGATCGAGACACCCAGGAAGCTATTGCAGACAAAATTGAAAGTTTTACGTCTTCATTTCCTACAGAACAATACAGTAAACAGTTAGCAGGCGACAATAAAAAATAGAGAGTTAAAAGATAACTAAATCCCGAAAAGTATTGTTCAATTTTAGTTCACTTAAAGCCATATGAACCATCCAAAAGTTACCTTCGTCCTTGTAGCAGGCTATGAGAAAAGTGCATACTGTCCTTGACAAAGAACCAATATACTTTCCTTCAGGAGCACTTGCCAGTTCTTGCACTGCAGTCACCATCCCAATTCTTTGATGTGGAGATTGAAGTCTTCCTTCAGAACCTTTAAGACAGAATCCCACATTTAATCATATAATAATAATATCAGTTAGGATAATAGTCAGTATGCCTAATCGATACTATAAATTAAGAATTCAATGAATAACAAATAATGACCAATCAAGGCATAAAGACCAACCTCCAATTACAGCTTTAACGGACGCAAACATAGCTTCTATAGTATCAGGATTGCTTGATTTTTCACTTAAGCACCTAACCATTGATAATGCTCCAAGACGCCTATCTTCATCCGTATGCCGCGCTTGTGGTAAGATAACTGGTAGCAGTTCCAGGGCATACTTACTTAAATCAATGTTTACATTCGCTAATAGAAGCCCAACTGATTCCAGGACAATTTCAGGGTTGCGTTTTAACATTTTAAGTGCTGCTGGAAGGATGACAGTTTGGAATTCCTCATGTGACAAGCGCAGAAGAAGGGGTTGAAAACATTTACTGATATTTTGATTCAGCTTTTCTCTAGAATTCAGGACATCTTTAACATAGATATCAACAAATATGGCCTGCAGACCAAAAAACAAACAGATATGATAAATCATTNAAGCGCAGAAGAAGGGGTTGAAAACATTTACTGATATTTTGATTCAGCTTTTCTCTAGAATTTAGGACATCTTTAACATAGATATCAACAAATATGGCCTGCAGACCAAAAAACAAACAGATATGATAAATCATTAAAAAAAAAACAAGATTTATTTAAGAAACAAAGCGAAATGGAAAATCAAATTACCTTGGACTGTTCAAACAGAGAAGGAGACAGACAAGTGAACTCGACCAGTAGTCCTAATAACTCAGGGGTATCCTTATATGGAATCCGAGAATTTTTAAGTTCGTCCATATATGCATCGTAGACAGCTTGTGACTACAAAACAACAACCGAAAATTCTTCATATAGCTATATATATATATA
>OVBX01001985.1:0-22492 GCA_900406325.1 Erucastrum elatum | reverse complement strand
ATAGTATCATTAAAACAACTTTATTTGATTATACCATATGTAACTGATGTATGTATGAAAATAATTATATAATATTATAACAAAGAAAAGTTTGAAATCATCAGAATAACAAAAAGAAAGGAAAGGAAGGATAGGATAACTAAAGTGGACGTCCTGATAATCAATAATGCATTATGCCCGCATATCTAAATTTAATATCATACGAGAGTGTGTTTTGTTGGTTTCCGATTTATGTCGTTTTTTGGTATGAGAAGTGGGATTTTTATTCATTGGCCACCAAATGATAACTTGTCCTAGTGCTCCAAAACGACGTAATAAAATCCACATAGTCTCGCACTGACCTTATTGTATAATAATTTAGGACTTTAATCAAGGACTTCATTGGTTGGATGGAGTATAATTGGTATGCCACAATAGCTTTTACATGTATTCTTTACCGTCTAATGGCCTTTTTTTCTTCTTGTAACGAAATGTCGTTCTATTCCTCAAACAAAAAATGGTCTAAATCCTAAAGGAAATAAATCAATAAACAAAAACAAAGATTCATATGAAAATATCAAGAGGTTTTAGTTTATGAACCAGCAGTTACATTCGATCTCCGATGTATGTAGAATATTTTAAAGGAATATATTGTTGAGAAATTATTCCCGTCAAAGACCAGTTAATTCTCACTTGGCTAATTATCTAGCACATTTTTTTTTTGTTGTTGTTTGAGTTTGTTAAAGACACAAAAGATTTTTTAATTCAGTTCCCTTTCGATACATCTGGGAAAATGACGGTATTCTCAACGATTCACTAGTGTCAAGTGTTTACAAGTGTTTTCTTTACACAAAAACTTATGTGTCTCTTTATTCACCTAGAGACAACACAACAATGAGCTAAAGACTTAAGCTCACTGAACCTCTGTTTATAAGAGATGAAACTCACACTCCTTGGAGAAGAAACAGCCTGAGACTCTTGACCGGATCTCTCTTGGCTTCTCTTTGTAGATTCTCCTTATATCTATTCTCTTTGTTTTTACTTCTTGCCTCTCTCCTTCACTAGTCTCTCTGTGTGTCAAATGAGTGTTCGGAGGCAAGAAATTAGGTTTAGAGACTATATAAGTGTCTCTCTAAACCTAATCACGAATGTGCTTTCGACCATAATAAGGCCCAACCAAAATCATACAGATTTTTTATATCTCAGCCATGTCATTCTATAACTCAGCTCCCGCATACATAACTCATCCACCGTATGTCATAACTCAGCCACCTCATAACTCAGCCTCTTCATGACATAACTCAGCTACCGCATGTCATAACTTAGCCACAAAGTGTTATCGACCAAACTGCTCATAATCAACAAATCTCCACCTTGAGCTTTTGGTCACCCGTGCTTGTGAAATCTGTAACTGAAATACCATCTCTATGTCGATTTACCTCAACGTAAGATGAACCTGAGACTTCCGTCATAGTCTCAAACTAGTAAATCATTCCTGCAACCCTTCAAGCTTCACCACCAGAAATAAGCAGACCTGTCACCTTTACCGGCGACCCACATCACTAACAGATCAATCTTTGAACTCAATATGTACCGCCATCAGCAATAATTGAACACGCCGCCTAACTCACTGCTAGGAAGACTTTCGACACAACCTCTTGTTCAACTTATTGAAACTGCCATTGACTTCTTTTTCAGACTTAACCATCTGAACCCTTTGTCGATTTCCCCAGACTTGACCATCTGATCTTCTTGCTGCTGCGAGGTGATAATCGACAAACCATCTCGCGCTTTTGCTGTCTCAACTCAGTTGATGACATTGAGTGTCACCAGACAACTCTCAAAGCTGTTGCCTGGTAAACTCTTTGTCAATATATCCGCATGATTTAGGGAAGTATGAATCTTCTGCACCTTAGCTGAACCATCCTCCACCTTGTCCCTGATGAAATGCACTTTATTCTCAAAGTGTTTGGTCCTGTCATGATGAAATAGATTCTCCGCCAATCAAATTGCACTCTGCGAGTCACAATTTAACTTGAAGCTCTCTGACTTACACCCCAATTCACTGCAGAAAATCTTCAACCAAATTCCCTCTCTAGCTGCCTCTGTGAGTGCCATATACTCAGCCTCAGTAGTTGAAAGAGCAACAACATGCTGAAGAGTAGACTTCCAACTCACAGTATTACCACCAACCTTGAAGACATAACCAGATATTGACCTTCTCATGTAAAGATCTGCAGAGTAGTCTAAATCATAGAATCCTTCGATCTCAAACTTGTCTGAACTTTTGAAATTTAGACACACATCTGAAGCTCCCTTAAGATATCTCAAAATCCACTTAACCGCAGACCAATGACATCTTCTTGGATTTGCCATGAACCTACTGACCAAACCGACCGCATACGCTAAGTCTGGACGAGTACCAATCATGCCATACATCAGACTTCCCACTGCATTTGCATAAGCGTGAACTCATCAACCGTGTCTCCACAACCAACTCCTCAGGAGTCAAAATCTTAAGCTTGAACTGTGAATTTGATGGAGTTACAACAGCCTTGCAATCCTCCATGCTAAAAGTTCTCAACACTTGCTTAAGATACCTTTCCTGTGATAGCTTCAGAGTACCCTTCTTCCTATCCCTATTGATATCCATACCGAGGATTCTAGTTGCTGGTCCTAGATCCTTCATCTCAAACTTTTCCTTCAAACTTGCTTTCAGCACTTTTATCTTCTCCATATCCTTTGCTGTTATAAGCATGTCATCAACATAAATTAAGAGATATACACTATCATCAATACTTGATCCCTTAGTGTAAACAAATGGATTCTTCCTGCACTTCTGGAACTTTTGAGACTTCATAAAATCATCAAACTTCCTGTTCAACTGCCTAAGTGACTGCTTTAACCCATATATAAACTTCTTCAGTAGACAAACCTTGTCTTCATTTCCTTTCTCTATGAAACCTTCTGGCTGCTCCATGTAGATGACTTCTCAAATGTACCATGTAAGAAAGCAGTCTTGACATCCAGTTGCTCAAACTCCAGATCGAAGTTCACCACAATTGATAACATGATTCAAATAGAAGCATGCTTGACCACCGGAGCGAATATCTCATTATAATCTACTCCCTCAACTTGTATATACCCTTTAGAAACAAATCTCGACTTATGCATGCGATCTTCCACTCCTGGAATACCTTCCTTAATCTTGTAAATCCATTTACACCCGATTGCTCTCTGGTTTTCCGGCCTTGGGACGAGCACATAAGTGTCGTTCTTATCCAGAGATTGCTTCTCTTCTCCCATAGACCTGTTCCACTTATCCCAGTCTCTACTCCTTCTAGCTTCTGCTAGTGACTTTGGTTCATCCATCTCCAAGATTTCTGCTGTAGCCAAAGCATAATCTACAAAATCAGATCCTTCAAACCTCGATGGTGGTCTGATGACTCTTGTTTCCCTGTCTCTTGCCAACAAGTAGTCACCAAACGACTCGATATGGCTCTAATTTTCTTCCTTTTCTTCTTCAGATTCGTTTTCCTCTTCTGATTCAGTTTCTGATTGTGAACTTCCCAAAGTATCTCCACTTTGACCAGTAGATTCTCTACTTCCTGAAGCCTCTCCACCTTGACCGGTAGACTCTTGAACTGAACCAGTTGTAGTCGGTCCTTGAATCAAATCAGTACAGAACATGACTTTCTTCTCTTCTTAGACTTAGTCGCTTCCCTCTGATCTCGATCCTTATACAGCTTCTCCTCATCAAAAACTACATTCCTGTTGATAGTACACATTTCCTCATCTTGTAACCACACCCTGTAACCTTTAGTACCCTGTGGATAACTCATGAAGAATTCCTTAACAGCTCTTTAACTTAGTTTGTCCTCTATTCTGTGTACGTAAGCAACACAACCAAACCGCTTGAGATGACTGTAATCAATCTTTGACCCTGGCCACACTTCCTCTGGAATCTGAAACCTCAAAGATGCACTAGGAGACCTGTTTAACAGATAAACCGCAGTCGACGATGTCTCAGCCCAAAACTTCTTCTCTAATCTGGTTTCTGCCAACATGCACCTGATCTTATCCGCTATTGTCATGTTTATCCTCTCAGCCACTCCATTCTGTTGTGGAGTATAAACGCAAGTCCTATTTTGTTTGATCCTTGAGTCTTGACAAAACTTATCCATCTGATTGTTGCAGAACTCCAATCCATTATCTGTCCTTAGACACTTGATCTCTTCTTTGTTTGAGTTTCCACAAGTGCCTTCCACTCTGAAAAATTCTCAAACGCCTCATCTTTACTCTTTAAGAATCTGATCCAGTCCTTCCTTGAGTAATCATCAATAAATGTAAGAAAGTATCCACATCCCGACAGAGTTGGTTCATTTGAAACCGAGCCCCATAGTTAACTGTGAATGTATTCAAGAATACCTTTAGTAGTGTGTTTTCCCTCTAGAAATCTTTGCTTGTGGGATTTTCCAAGTACACACTCCTCACAGAAATCTAATGTGTGGACCTCCTTTGAGTCTAGATAACCTCCTTTGATCAGAAGATTCATGTTCTTCAGACTCATGTGTCCTAACCTTGAGTGCCATCTGTTCGTCAAGTCCACTTCAGCTCTGACTAGAGACGCTTCTCCCTTCACCACTGATCCTTGCAGATAATACAACCAATCTTGATATTTACAAGAAATCACCTTCTGACAATTTTTGTAGAAAGTAACCATGAAATCTTTCCCTTCATACTTGCAACCGCTCTTTTCTAAGTGGCCATAAGAGATGAGATTCATGCTCCTGGTTGGCATATATCTCACCTCAGTCAAGATAATCGTAGCTCCTTCTGAGTTCATGATCTTCAGCTTATCCATACCTTTGACTTCACTTGAAGTATTGTTTCCCATCAATACTTTTCCACCTTCAAACTCCTTGAAATCAAATAAGGCTTCTCTATCTGGTGTAAAAAGGAATGTACAACCAAAATCCATGACCCACTCACTCTTGGGATCTTTTTCACTTGTTGTCAAGATCATAGGAAACTATTTTTCCTGAGCAACATTTGCAGTATCAGCTGCTCTCCCATTTTTCCTTGCAGGACAATCTTTCTTGAAATATCCTTCCTTCCCACATACCCATCACTCTCTAGCTTTGTGTTGATTCCTTGGCCTAGATTTAGACCTTGAATCCCTGCTCTTGGATCTTCCACTCGACTGACCAGAACTCTTCTTCTCAGGTCTACCCCTGGACACAACCAAACCTTCTGCATTTGACTTAGTCTTTCCAATGAGCCCCTTTTCCTTAGCTCAACTTCCTTGGCATATACAAAACTGGTTACTTCGTTCAAAGTCAATGTTTCCTTCCCATTACCGTATTTAAGTGTATGAACCAGTGAGTCGAACTGTCTTGGGAGACTAGACAGGACCTGAATATCTTTGTCCTCATCACTCACATTGATGTTCAAACTTGCCAAATCGTTTACCAGTTTCAAAAACACATCAAGATTCTCCTCTATGCTTTTGTGCTCTTCCATCAAGAAACATCAATCTGCTTCAAACAAATCCGGTTAGGTAAGGACTTGGTTTGATAATCCTTTTCCAGAGCCTTCCACACTTCTAGAGCTGTTGTCTCCTTCACAACCTTCCGTAAGATCATATTGCTAAGAGCTGAGCATATCAGATTCTTTGCACCTTATCCTTCTCCTTTTTCAGCGGATCAACCAGAGAACTCATAGCTTCTGTTACCTCACCTTCTTTTTCTTTCCCTTTAACATAACCGCTGGATCCTTCTTCTTCAAGAACAAAATCCAAACCCTGAAGCTCAAGCTGCATAAGCATTTTAAACTTCCATAACCCAAAGTCTCCTTGAACGTCAAACTTCTCCACCTCAAATATAGCTTGAGCTGGCTCCATGACTCAAGACTTTAACCTCTGCTAAAGATGAACACCCAGACCAAAAACCCTTTAAGTTCTTCAAAACAACTCCAAACACTGAACAGAACCAGAAAGCCCCTGAACCTGTGCAGCCAAATACCAACAGCAAATCATAAACTGAAACCGCTTCCTCTCTTCTGCTGAACCCGATGCTCTGATACCACTTGTTGAGAAATTTGCCCCACTAGCCAAAGACCAGTTAATTCTCACTTGGCTAATTACCTAGCACACTTCTTTTCTTGTTGTTTGATTTTGTTAAAGACACAAGAGATTTTTGACCTAGTTCCCTTTCGGTACATCTGGGGAGAGGACGTCACTCTCAACGATTCACTAGTATCAAGTGTTTACAAGATTTCTTTACATAACAACCTCTGTGTCTCTCTATTCACCTAGAGGAAACACAACAATGAGCTAAAAACTTAAGCTCACTGAACCTCTGTTTATAAGAGATCAAACCCACACTCCGTGGAGAAGAAACAGCCTGAGACTCTTGACAAGATCTCCCTTGGCTTTTCCTTGTTGATTCTCCTTCAATCTCTTCTCTTTGCTCTTGCTTCTTGCCTCTTTCCTTCACTAATCTCTCTGTGTGTCAAATGAGTGTTAGGAGGCAAGAAATTAGGTTTAGAGACTATATAAGTATCTCCCTAAACCTAATCATGAATGAGCTTTTGACCATAATAAGGTCCAACCAAAATCAGACAGATTTCTCTTATCGCAGCAATGTCATTCTATTACTCAGCTCTCGCATACATAACTCAGCCACTATATGTCATAACTCAGCCACCTCATAACTCAGCCTCTTCATGACATAACTCAACTACCGCAAGTCATAACTCAGCTACCGCAAGTCATAACTCAGCTACCGAAGTGTTATCAACCTAACTGCTCATAATCAACAATCTCCTTTGAAGCGTTTTTATTTCTTTCAGCTCTGTTGAAAATGCGTCCAAGCATAAGGTTCCCAAAGCACTTCTATCAAGTTCTTGCAGTTTACTTTGCCTTAAATAATGATTTAGCATACTTTCTGTTGGCCAGCCAAGTACTTCTATCTTTGTATGCAAGACGGATTATCTTCGTCTTTGATTTCTAGTATTCATAAGTTTTGTTTGTCCAAAAAAAATATTTTCAAACTTATCGACAACCACTAAATATTAATGTGGTGTTACAAGAACCATCTATCAAATATATATATTATCCGAGCATAAGGCTTGCTGAGATAATGATGTTGTTTGTGTCGAAATGATATTTCGTGCATTTTCTGCGAACAAAACTTGACATTCTCTTTCTGTATATCTGATCAGTTAAAGTGGATCCTTGTCAATCACTCTAAATAACTACAATTTCAAGTTTTCCATAAATACTAAATTATTCATAGATAATGATCTTTATATAGTTATGAATCTTCAAAAATATCCTTCCGCGGAAAGAGGTAATCCATATTGGTGGTGTATATGCTTGATATTGGGGAAGTGTTATGATAAGTTGTAGCTGGTAAGGCCCATGCTTAGAAAGCAATGGGCATTCAAAAATAGTATGAGTTACAGACTCGTCATGTTTCCAACATCTAGGAAAAATATAATCACATCGCGTATGACAAGATGTTTTAAGTTCTTTGTGACAACCACATGTCATGTGATTAGTTGCCCTATAAAATGGTGCATCTTCTGTTAGGAATTTATTTTCAAAGAAATGCTTTGAGCTTCATGAAATGAGACTATAAATGTACGCACCATCTTATTAATAATTTAGGATATGTCTAGTATCTCAGTATCATGAGATACTGAGTAAACAGTAAATCGACCACTCTTTGTAAAACTTCGATTATAATTGTCTCCGTGTGAGATTTGGCTTATGTCCAAACTTCAAATATAACGGTATATCATCTGGTACTACAAAGTTCTTCAATCTCAACATCCCATTCCTCAATATCATCCTTAATGAAGGCACTAACTGTTATTCACGAATGAACAACCGGAGAATTAGGTATAGCCTGCCATGCCGGTGAGTATTGATATTGAAATATTCTCATAATTCTTTCGCCAGTCCATGCCATATTAAACTCATGAATATGCTAATACCGGTGCCACCCTCTTCTGTTGCTAAACACAATTTTTTTCTATTTCACTCGACAAATTCCTCTCTTTGGTGGGTTAGATTCTACAAAAATTATACAAATGACATTCCCAAGTTTCTCACAGATGTCCAATGGGGGCAAGAATCTGGACATAACATATGTCGGTATTGCTAGTGCAATGGATTTGATGAGAATATCCTTTTGGCAAGAATCTGGACATAACATCATACGACCTATTTACTTTGTATGTCTCTTAAGAAGGGTAAACTTACATGTTGATCGACTTATATCTTTAGGTATCCCAAATATATACCCATACCAGCTTCATTTTGGACTCCAAGTAACTATCTTACCAAATAGTATAGATGGCCTATCAAAGTTAACGCATTGTCCTGAAGCTTCCCTTATGTATTACCACTTTCATAACGTTTTCACATTCACATAGATCCATCTTACATAGAAAATGTTATTATCAACGACGAGAAGGAAGGTTATGAGGGGGTAGTGTGTGAGACATGTTGGGGTTAGAATGGGTTGCAACAAAATCAATGCCTAAAAATCCCAGAGAAATATATGGTTCCTCAAAAAGAAATAAAGTAAGCAAAAACCACGATCGAATCCTCGTATAAACTCGAAAAGAATTATACGATTAATTTTCAAGAAAGAATGTTTGATCTCATAAGACGAACAACTCTCAAGGGTCATAGCAACCAAACTAGTATCGTCCAACTCGCCTTCAGGAAGAACAAATGGACCACGTCCAATACACCCGACAGCGAGTTGGGTCGATCAATCCAACTCGCCAATGGGCGAGTTGGAAGCAACAAATCTAACTCGACCAATGGTGAGATGAGCAACTTCCAAGTTAGACACACCTCATCCAACTCGCCCAATGGCGAGTTGGATCAACCAATCTAATTCGTCATTGGTCGGGCTCCACGCATAACTAGTCCAATGGCCAGTTGGATAAGTCCCATTCACCTCGCCATTAGGCAAACTGGATCAGTCTCGTGCTGTGCATTCTCCTCTCCAGAGCTTCTACTTGAGGATCTCGATCAAACTGTCTTCTGTTTCGTCTTGATTGGAGTTACCATTGGAATTTTACGATAAAAACCGCTAAGGCTTATTTTTGCGTAAAAATTTGGAATTATTCGTATAAAATGGCGGCAACAAATGACTTAACACTAAGTCGGCCTAAACTATGATAAATAATTAACTAATTTAAAACCAACATCGCACAAAGCATAATTTTTCGTAAACATCTTAAGAATGCTTAAAGTCACAAAACGACCCGAGAAGGTCTAAAACACGGATAAAATGCCCTCTTTAAATTTTTATATGAAATTGAGCTCAAGGGTGCTATGACAGTCTATCTATTCGAATGAGGAGATAAATATCAAGTCTGGAGAATAAATGTTAAAGTTCAAGAGATATTCTCAGAGATCGAAGAAAAATTGAATATTTCTGCGAAGCGATAAAGATTAGGGTAAACTGCCTAGGAAGGAGTATATAAGAGGTGTAGAGGCAAGATACGAAAGGGAGACTTTTTTACACACATCAAACTTAGCACTTAGAGCTATTAGGTAATTGTCCATTTCTATTTTCGAGCTGTGACTCAACTAGGTTGTCTCGTCTTAGGTTGTTAGAACTAGTGAACTCACCAAAAGCTGCAGCTGAGGCTCTACCTGTTGTAAAGATCATTCACGGATTCAGAATAAGACCACCTTTGCTCTCTTTCGTTTATTTTGATTATAATATTCGTCTATTTTTCCTTATCTGATTATTTGATGTTTGGTTTCACAGAAATCTGAGACCTGTAGGAAAGTTAAGGTTTCTTAACTTTCCTTATTTAGCATAAATCTATGGTGTGAATTTTGGTTTGCACTGTTTAGCGCTAGTAATCTGTCCCACAGCGAACATGAGCCTCATGGAAATTTCATGAGCTGCTTTAAGCATGTGATGTCAAGGGTTAGCAAATTAAGCGACACAATGGCCATTAATGTACTCCGAAAGACGCTCTGGTACAATTCAAAATTCAGAAAGTGGAAAACCCTCGACAAGCCACGCACAATCCAGGATGCTCTTTACAAGGCTACAAACTACATCATCAACAAAGAAAAGACCAAAGTATTGTCGCAAAAGAATAAGCCGACGAAGACGTCCTCAAAGATGCAACGTCAGACCAGAAGTCTGAAAAGAATAATTCTTGTAACAACAAGTATATCCATCAAGAGGAGGATGAGCTCCAAGGAGCGCATAACTACGCAACCGAGTCCACTCAACCGTCAACTACAAAGCTCTCGGTTCAAGGCTCGCCGCAAAGTTTCTCGCAGTAGAATTCTCCGGAGTGACTACCATGAATGATCTGGTACATGAGACCGATCTTCCACCAAAGACTGATAAAAACACACCGTCAGAGAACTCTTTTCAAGGGAAACAGTCGGGAGAGAAATCTGGAAGGAGACAAGACGAAAGGGGCAATGACAACAATTGTCGCAGAGTAAACATAATCATTGGAGGATCACAGTACTGAAACGATATAGTCTCGTCCATGTAAGCTTACCAACAAAAATCTGAGTCAAGTACAAACTGGCCAACCTGATCTCAACCTCAAGATGCCCAGAAAAACCTAATCACCTTCGAAGAAGAAGAAGCTGGCAGAATCGATCAGCCTCACTGCGACCAACTGGTCAAAGATCTCAAAATTAGAGACCTAAAAGTCGCTAGAATACTCTTCGAAACATGAAGCACAGTCAATGTTATCTTCCGCAACACCAATAAGAGGATCAACATCGAGCTCAGAGAAGTCATTCCAATGCCAAAACCATTAACTGGGTTTTCAGGAATAATGTCTATGACTCTCGGATCCATCAAACTCCCCGTCATGGCCAAAAAGGTCACAAAATAGTCGACTTCACGGCCGTCGACAATCCAGCATTCTAAAACATCATCATGGGAACACCTTGATTGAATGCTATGAAAACAG
This sequence comes from Erucastrum elatum, assembly GCA_900406325.1. Classification (NCBI taxonomy): domain Eukaryota; kingdom Viridiplantae; phylum Streptophyta; class Magnoliopsida; order Brassicales; family Brassicaceae; genus Erucastrum; species Erucastrum elatum. The sequence continues at coordinate 11,530 of OVBX01001985.1, read as the reverse complement.
TCCCATCTACTTACCACCTAGGCATCAAATTCCCAACTCATAACTGAATTGCCACAATCTGGGAATTCCAGAAACAGTCACAACTCTGCTACCACAACGGTGAAAAAATGGCGAATATAACTCACCCGAAGTGCTTAGGGATAGAATCCAAAAGGAACTCGGGAACCAATAAATCCAGTCAGGTTATTAAGCTAGGTTGATTATGGTTTTTAAGATTAATTTTAATCGTGAGCAAGGTAGTTGCTCGAGTAACTTAGAGTATGTTTTAGACAATAATATGAAATAGCTAGATTATATTTTCTATTCAGGTAATCAAGATTATAATCTTATAGATGCCTAACAGTTGCATGCATGATATTATAGAGCTTAACTCTTATAAAAAAAATACGCAATAACGTTTGATCTGCCATGGATTTTACCCATTTTTAATCATGGTTTACATGTGTTTATATATATATATATATATATATATAATATACTACAATATAAAGTCTATTTAGAGTATTTACATGTTCAGGTACGTTTCGGAGAAATGTGATGATTTTGGTGTCTTTTGGAGCCTTTTGAGTGCAGAGCTGTGAAGACGCGTCAGATGTTTTGACACAAGATATAGCTTTGAATTAGCTTTCCAATGCCACTGGTTTGAGGTCAATCAACGGTTAGATCAGGAGTTACGCCCGTTTTACATAAGAGTGGTAAGCTTGCCTCGCGAGAGAAAGCTGTCGAGAAGATGTATGTCGATCGATGACACAGACATCATATCGTTCGACATGGATGCTAGAATGCGGGCCGAGAATGATTTATGACTGCCTGGAGCCCAGAAGCCATCACAAATTACGAGAATGCCCTTGGATGACCAAAAACCCTATTTAAGTTATTCTAAGCCATTGTTGACGGCTACGCTTTCTTTACGCTTTCTTTGATTCATAGTTTTGTTAGGAGAGAAGTTAGGAACTCCTATCAGAGTCCTCCTTGAACTCCATTGGTTTTTATATCTATTTGATTTCAGTTTATATCTATTCATCTATGATTTATATGACAATTATCATGTCTGAATAAATCCACCTGTTAGATTTAGGGTTCAAATAGGTTAGAGAGATTAGCCCCAAACTATAGATCTGCTAAGTTGTGATATTAATTGATAGATTGTTTCTAATGCTTGTGTTAGCCTTTCTAACTATAACATGAATCTAGGAATTTGCATGTGTCAAGCATCCTTGAACATCCAACCCTGAACATATAATTTGTCGTGCTAGGATTACTAGAGTAAGGCGAGAGCTGATCTAGGAAAGCAGTGAGCAATATTAACCCGCGCATAGGCTTAGCTAGAAGCGCATCGATCGATACTGTCCATCGGTAATCGATCGATATCGTGAAAAGTCTATCGATCGATATCCCTATAGGATCATTGATCGACACTTTCTTGTGTTCAAAATACGAGAGTTGAGCCACGAGATCTAGTTAGTTAACCAGTGAAACATTGCTATCACTGATCACTGTTGTTAAGCATTTGAGCTCTGATATATCATGCATGCAATTGTTAGGCATCTATAGGATCTATAATCTCCAACAACTGAAAAGAAAACCTAGATCTAGCAAACCATCCTTCTATCAGACAAATCTTTGCCAAGCTGAACATAGATATTGTTCAACTTGTTTACTGTTTTATTTACTGCTACATTATATTTACTGCTATATAAACTTTTAGCCTAACTTAATCATATAACCATTAGATCTATTAGGTTCTCTAGCTCCTTGTTGATTCGATCCCTAAGTACTACAGTTGAACCTCTTTAGACGATAGTAATTTACCCCTTAGGATAATTTGAGTGATATCAGCGTTCTCAGCTTGTCTGTTGATAGATCTAATGGTTTCAAGACAGTAGGTCGGATCGCTGGAAAGTGTCGATCGATTATTCTAGAAGAATATGGTTCGACACACCTTTCGCACCATTGATCGATTATTCTATATGAATATCAATGGACACACTTCTATCAAGGTTTATCTGTGGGTTGAATGTGCTCAATAGGCTGTTTTGATCAGCTTTCGTCTTGCTCTAACACTAATAGCTTGATTAGGACGGTTTCAGGATGAGTTATATGTTATCACTTATCCTTGTAATTCCTTAGATCATGATTCTAGTTAGCTAATCCAGAACAAGAATTAGTGATAATCCTATCAATCAATATCACAACTTAGCAATCTATATTTGAGGCTAATCCTCATAACCTATTTCAATCCTAAATCTAACAATCTAACTACTCAGACATGGCTAAGCAATTCATAACAACAAGGTATAGAGAAAACTGCATATATATATATATATATATATATATTATAATGGAGTTCCAATCACATATCTTTGGATCTTTTCTCCAACTCTATAAATCCTTAAAAAAATTTTTTTGTGAAAAACAAGACGATATGAAAACTCTCTTTTCCGTAAACACATTGGCAGTGTATTTATACTTAGGTTAAAACTCGTTAGGGGCAATCTCGTAATTTGGCGAAGTGTTGGGCAATAAGTCGACTGGAACCAATATGGGCTTCTTTGCGCTCGGTATCGATCGATGGTACAATATGTCTCCGTGTCGACTCTTGGCTTGCTCGATGGTCAGCTCGAGTGTATTCTCTAAATATCTCCAAAATGCACCAAAATTATCACTTTCTTCCAAATCACTCATGAACCTGTAAATATGTTAAATAGAATCTATAATAATGTAATTAGTAGAGAAAATGCTTATAAACCATGGCTAAAAGTGGGTAAAATTGATGGTCTATCACGAAGTAATTCATAGCAACAAGTTGACGTAAATAAAATTGCATAAATAGATAGATAGATATCAATTAAGTTTCATTCACAAATATCTTCGGATATTCTCCGCAACACTAAATATCCTATAAACCTTTGCTGTGAAAATAAGAACACAAGAAAATCTCTCTTTGCCTCCAACACTTTGGCAAAGTTTAAATATTAGATTAAAACTCGTCAGGGGTAATTATGTAATTTGGTGAAGTCGTGGGTCATAAGTCGGCAGGAACCAAACAAGTTTATGCGCTCTCGATATCGATCAATTGTACAGGATGTACATCGATCGATTATTAACTCTGGATGTCGACTTCTGGTCTTGCTCGATGATCGCTCATATGTCTTTTCCTTTTATCTCAAAAATGCTCCAAAACATCATTTTCTTCCCAATCATTCATGAACCTATAAATATATTAAATAGACTCTTTAATAATATAATTAGTAGTTAAAACATTTATAAACCATGATTAAAAATGGGTAAAATCTATGATTTATCAAAGAGTCATAATACATGTTTGTGTTTAGTTTAAGAAAAAGAGGAAATTTTTAGTCGACATTTTCTAAGATTCTCTACTGAAGCAACACAGCAACGTCCATATTTTCAAATTGATGTAAGGCTGCTATGTGTCCAATGCAGTAACGTCCATATTTTCAAAAAGTCTAGCCATACTGTAGAATCTTAGATCATTGCAATTGACTCTGCACTCTATGTTGAAATGCTGGCATGTTTTATGTTGAATCACATTCTCCATAGATCAAAAGAGAGCATCTAATTCAAAAGTATTTTAATTATGTACGTATCATATTGACCCCAGCTGATCTTAATTTACAGATGTATGAATTTTATTTTTGTGATAGGAAAGCGGGAGTCCAGCTTCAATGAAAGTCAAATTCTCTGAATTGGCAGGCTATCTTTCGGTAACCAAGAACTTCAAGATAATAATTAATAATTATCGGGTACTCAGATATTTCCAGAATTGCCTAACTTATCATATATTTTCTAAACAGTAATCGGCTTTACAACTTTTAAGGTTTCTATTGCAATTTTTTTATTTCTATTGCTTAAAGTGTATCGTTATCTCTTACTTACTTTCTTGCGTATATTAACTATCTTAAAGTATATTTGTAGCATATATCTCGTGGATAACTACGAATACGATTTCAGTGATTAATTACAGATTTCCTAATCCTTCTCATCCTCAAATATTTATGTGGTGGTAAATAAATGTCTCCTTTTCTGAATATAATTATGTGGCATATGCTGTTCCACATTCTTCCAGATAAATGTTATTAGAATTGGTCAATTTTATAGTTCAAAGCACAAATAAAAATAAAAATGACCCTATGAAGTGAAAGAAAAGAAAATCACTATTATGACAATTATTTTTAAAAATTAATAAAAAATCTTAGAATAAAATAAATTAGAGTCAGTTAGAAGAGAAGCCGTCGGTCTTTTCTCTCTTGCTTTGGTGGTTGTTGGTTCTCATCGCCACCGGGAGCGCCTAAAACTCCCGGAAAAGAGGTTTTCAAAGCTCTTTACCGCCGGCTTTCTGTCTCTGGAAGGGGATGGCTCCTCTAGCATTTTTATCGCCGGCTTTGTGTCTCTGAGAAATATGGTTTTTCTACCATTTCGATCACCGAAACTTATGTTCTTGTGTGGTGAATTTGTATTAGCTTGAAGTCATGGGAATACTGCTTTTGTTTGGTTTTTGATGTTTCAGTCACTTCGTCGCATCCTAAGTTCGCTTTTTGGGTTCGTTTTTTGTGATTATATTCACTGTAGAGGTATCTACTAGACCTTATCTTGTCTTTTGTGGTTTTGGAAGATGGTTTCTAGACGAATCAGTTAACTTGATCCTCAGTTCTTCTCTTGCGAGGAGGTTGGCAGTCTTTGTTTTGTAGGTCACTTGGCTGCCTTGCGAGTGTCCGCATGTAAGAGCTGGTGGTCTTCTTTGACGTTTTCCCAAGTAGCATTCCAAGGTCTTTTGTCCTTGTATCTTAGTTTTAGTGGTAGATTCTGGTCATCCAAGTTTCACATGGATAGCAGCTGCTGGAGTTGGTGTAGATTTGACTTCATGATTGTTTTTGATGTTGCTGGTTCTAGTATGGCTTGGTGATGTTTCCTTCAAGACATTTGTTCCTTAGGTCAGCTCCATTGATATCGAATTCTTTTGGAAAGGTGGAAGAAATAGACTTGTGGACATAGATGAGTTTTAGGTCTGTTTATGTCGTTGTTTTATTTTGTTTTTGGTTTGTGTTCTTTGATTTTGATTTCTATCGACACTATGTATCTCAACTTTCTTCGAATTAAAAAATAAAATAAACTAGAGTGTTTTTTTTTTGCAGCAACATAGGTGATTTAAGTGCCTCCTTACCTCTCAAATATATGCTCAATGAGACAGAGGGGAAATAGATCTGGCGAACGTTGGTTGTACTTTGCGGCATCTCTGTGGATCGATTGGGTTGCTCTTGCTCTAAAGATTTAATTGTTACTAAAACGAAAAAATATATTTAGAGGGTTAAAGTACAAATAAAAATAAAGCGGCCCTATAATTAAGTGAAAGAAAAGAAAATTGTTTTCTTTTTATTTCCTAAATCTAATAAAAAAATCTCTTATTCGACCTTCAACAATGTTGGCGGTTCTAGTGGGGGAAATCTACTCAACGAGACAGAGTGGGTCTAGATCTAGCAAGCATTGGCTGTATCTCGCAGCATCTCCGAGGATCGGTTGAGTGTCTTGGTGTGGCCACGTCTATGAGAGCTCAGCTCCTTTGGTGGCACATAGGGAAGATGGTGGGCGATATCTGTTTGAGGACGATCGAGAGCTTCCGAGAATGCCTCCAACCGGTAACAGAGACAGTGGCTCACCTTGTGGTAGGAGAGTAGATCTTAGTGGCAGAGGTTCATTCAATTGGGATGCCAGTTCCCTATGTATGAACCTTATTTCACTACAATGGGATAACTGATATTTATAAAGATTAACATGAACTAAAAAAATATAATACCGAAACAAATAAAGAAGAATTGCAGAGTCGAGATGGTTAATTTTTTTTCTTAAATTCTTAAATATCTTATAGTATAGTTTGACAGTTCATAGCGTTTAGATTCCCATGATACAATTGCGCAGCATTATGTATGTTTACCAACACCAGAAAACAGAATCGATCTAACCTAATTTTGTGTTGTATTCTCAGAATAAAAATAATAAAAATGATAGACATAACTGTTTCATAACGGCAGAATTGTTTCTCTTTGTTGCTCTGCACGTCACTTAACATATGGCTCACAAGCCTTATTTATGTAGCTCACAACCCTTATTTATATTTACCAATGTGATATTAGGTTAAGGTTTCTAAACCCAAACGTAGAGAGTAATGGAGTATTTCAGTCAGAAAGATCAATGCTGTCATTTTTAATAACTTAGCAATAAGAAATATGCTATATATTTGAGCCAATCAAACATAATTAATATTTCTTTTAATTTGGGTTTGAATTTTATATTTATGCAAACATAAAGATTGCCGTGAATAAAACTTATTGAATAAGTAATAGACATAATATCTAACTAACAAGTTTAAATTCAAACCCAAATATTCAATATGTGTCATTTGCTAATATTTAATATTTAGCCAAACTCGTTTTGGACTTTTATTTCTCATTCAAAACCAACTCCGATTTTGACATACGAGTACACTACTTCATAGTGTTAAATCTTCGGTTATTCGTTTTTATCCGGAAACTTACCAAAATAGTCTTAAATCATTTCGTCAAAAACGAGTTCCAACAATCTCCCACATGAATAGAAATGACTCTAGGTACTAGATGACTTGATAGACTTGACTTCCTAGACAAGACTCGACAAGACTCAACTAAAGACATTTGAGAATACAAACGAAAAATTCACTGCATGATGAGTTGGTAACAAATTTTCAGCCTTGAACCAGTCATTGTTAATAGCTATCAGATTCACTTGGCCAGGAGGTGGCCATGATGTCTTGAACCTCCTAGGCTTTGGTGTAAACCTAGACAATAGCTATAACACAACTTCATTCTCTCACAGAACTAGATTCCCTATTGTGTTCATTTTGGTCGTGAACAGTCTTGGTTAGTCATGAGTGAACTTGGAGAATATAGTACTTCCTTCATTCTCGTAGAAACGGCCCCATTTCACACTCACAAGTTAGAGAAGTATCATATACTACTTCATTCATATTTCAAAACAATGAACATAAATCATTAAAAACAAATGTTTATCCTCTATTCCTTATATGTAGCACTGTTTATTTATCATAGAAACTATGTATAGACAAAAGTTTTACAGTGCTTTGGGTTAGTTTGATTTAGTTGTCTCCTTAAACCTATTTTTGTGATCTCTAGTCAGTTAAGTAGGTTACCACCAGACCTTATCTAATTCAAAGGCTTACCCATTCATCTTGATGATATAACAATTTGATCCCAAGATACACCTTTAATAAAACGATCCTAGATTGTCATCACAGTGAATACAATCTCTTGAGATTAGTCAAGTTCATATGTCTAATAATTTTTGTTATCTTTTTTTAAGACAAAATTAACAATTATACACAAAATTCAGTTTATGACAGTAGTTTTTTTTTTCTAAAAACTTACATTTTGATAACTATCACTAAGTTCATTTGGCTTCTTGCTAATGACTTTAAATAGTAAGAAAAGCTTCCCCCACATTTCTTGAGATAGCTAAAAACATGCAAATTTATTTACATTTAACATCTCCTAAGAGTTTAGAAAATTGATCTACAGCTCTTTTAGATTTAAATGAATAGAAAAGCAATTTCAGAAATTATTAAATTTTTCCTTTTGATGTATTTCATTCTCATAAATCACATTTTACAAAAAAAAAAAATTATTTTAATAGTTCTCTCAAATTGATTTATAAATCCAAGTTATGTATGATTCGAGTTTCCAGAATTTTAGCAAATATAAATATCATTACAAGATATTTCTGTGGCATTAAAACCATCTTCCTGTATGGTTATTTTCAACCATCTTGACTTTATAAATTACAATACACATGTAAATTTCAGTCACATGGGTCTGAAAATTCTCATTGTTTTTGCATTGCCAATCTTTTGTGTTAAAGCATTGACGAAACATAAATGTTTTGATCAATATCAATAAAATTTTTATTTCATATGGCAGATGAATTCATATGTGCCAGACCTCTCCCAAACTTAATTTGGGGCCATTAGTATATTTCACCATACTTTGAACTTAAATCGTTCATTTTTACCTCGTCATCCATGTACTTAATAATTAAATTAAGTTACACCACAAGAAAAAATCTGTAACAATAAAACAAAACCGTTACACATTCTTTTTTATTATACTATGCTATTACAAACTTGGATAAATGTTTCAAATGATTCTACATCCGACAATTCTACATTTCCTACGAAGATTCACGTCTTACTGTATCTCCTGAGTGATACCACTCATGTTATCCTAAAGAGTGATTTGTACTCTCAAATAAGATGTTCAATTATAGTACTTAGATTCCGAATCCACAAGGAGATAGAAAACCTAATAAATCTAATCAGAGCGATTAAGCTAGAGCCCGAAGACAAGCTTCAAATCAGGTTAGGTTGGAGGTTAGCTTTTTCTCAACAAGTGTGGATATAATTGATATGTTGATCCACTTTAGTATCTTTAGTCTTATCTGCAATTAGTAAGTCTAGAATGGTGTGGTTAGATAACAAGGAAAATAAATAAGTTCACTGTCCCCTTCTTGACTCAATAAAAACTTTTTGAAAACATTTGAATAAGACTCATGAAATAAACTAATATCAGGAAACCTCTCCCCAGACTTAAACAACACTGTCCTTAGTATAAATTTAGTCGGAGTTATGGTGATAACTAAAGCAACATGACTCAATGGAACAAGTAAGAATGATATACCAGATCGGAATATATGTCTATCGATGTAAAGATGGTGTCATCGGTCGTGGCAGGTGATGTTCTTTCGATCGATGTCGGCAGGGTCTCGTCGGTCGATATTCTTGGTAATCCCCTACTTGGATTTTTTTTTTTTATTATGACCTGCAAATAATTACAAAAACTAACATAAGTAATAAAATAAAAAATCTAATTAAAATTACCTAATAGTGGATTGCCTCCCACTCAACGCTTTGTTACAGTCATATAGCTTGAGTTTGTAGGTGATTTAGCTAGTAAAGTGGAAAGCATGTGCTTGCTGGGAAGTAAGTCTCCATCTCCTCTCTGCCATGTTGTATCATGTACCAATGAGGTCTCTTATTGCTTCATCTTCTCTCCGCCATTTTTTCTTCATTGTTGTAGTAATGATTGCCAGATTCTGCAACCTCTCATTAAGACATTCAAGTTCAAACTGATGCCTCATAAGTTTGGCTTATGTGTGATCTTAGATTTGCTCTCCACTGTTGATCGGACTGGTCTTCTGATGCCCCCTTTGTTACTAGCTCTCCTCAGTCTGTTGATGTATCTTTGTCGATCGATTTTCTGTTCTATCTATCGGTAGATATTTTGATGCGTCTGTCAATCGATGTACTTTTGATATTCTTTGATTATTTTTATTCTTAAAAGTATATAATTTATAAATATATACACAGGATTATGTTTTGTTTAGGTTAACACAAAGCTTAAAAAAATGTTAAGAGTTAATAAATTGACATCAAGCAAGGTTTATATACAAAAAACGATTACAGACAAGTATATAGCACATAATTAAACAAACAAATTACAATTCTGTATTAAAATTTCATAGCAAAACAAATAAAAATAATTAAAAAAAATAAATAGTATCTTATAAAACTCATATTTAATATAAATAAAATCATATAACTATTTAGATCTTATAGAAACTAAAATAAAAATGTTAAAACACTATTTATCAAATAAATGTTCAAACATATTGATTTCGTAAACTGTTAAAAATATTCTTAGGCTTTTAAGAAATGGGTAAAAATCTTACTTTAGTTATACTATGGTCAAGTTGGTCATATTTTAATATATGAAACGAGATATTTAAATGGCCTCTCACATCCATTTTATTTTTTTGATTGAATGAAATTAAACTTGTGATGGTTTTTTTTTACATCAAACGGTCAATCTATTACTCAAGCTTGAAGTGGCCCGGGAAACCAGACCGGAATAGAAAAACTATTTTAGTACATGTCCCTGTAAAAGGATCTTGCTATCTTAGCTAAAGAATCGGAAGATACATTTTCATATCGAGGAATAAAAACAATTCAGAAATCTGGGAATCTGCTGTTCAACTTCTGCAGCCTATCTAGTAAGTTGAGCCATGCTCCTGGGTCGTGAATCATTGAGACCAGATCCTGACAGTCAGTGCCAAAAGCCTGACATGTGGATAGTGGAAGCATGCATTTCATTACCCATATAAGGGATTTAAGCTCCGACTTAAGTGGTGAGATTCTTCGTCGCTGGTTCCTTGCTCTCAATAGTTGTGTTGTTCCTTCGGCAGTTTTCCATGTCCATCCATAACCACTAAAGAATGCGTTACGTGTCCATGAACCATCTATCAAGCATCTGTCAGAATTTGTTAGCTGTGCTGGGGGCACTCTAACCGTGTGTCCTTCCTGTTTGATATTTGCCTCTAACCAAACATAGCATTAAGCTTCAGCATGTCCGACAGTTTCCAAAGGGTTCATGTCTATTCCTCTGAATAGTTTGTCATTCCTCGTTTTACAAATATACCACATAATCCAAGGGTATGGATCTTTATCTAGCCCAGGATCTTCTATCTCGTTTTTCCTCCAAAAAAATAGTCTATGTTTGTGTAGTGGCTCGTGCTAGGGAATACAGATGGTGGAGTTGGGGTTGCTGCATGTGCCCATGTTTGTTGTGATGGAGGGCACTCAAAGATTGCATGATTTATTGTTTCATTGTCTGCTCCACATCTAGGACAGTGGTTGTCACATCTCATATGACGATGTGTCAAGTTGTTTGTTACTGCAACTTGTCCAGAGATCGCTTGCCAAAAGAAATGTCTCAGCTTTGGTGGGGCTTGTATCTTCGAAGCAAAGGCTTTGAGCTTCGTAACGCTCGGTTCTCCTTGGTTTTCCACTTTTCTGTTGAGGACGTTTGTAGCTACACAATACCCTGATTTAACAGTATACATTCTATTCTTTGTGTAGCTCCAGAAATATTTGTCCCGTTGATAGCTTTGGCTTATGGATAAGGACTGAATCAGCGGGATATCTTCTGGGTGTACATAATTTCCAAGTGTCTCTGAATCCCATGTTTTTGGCTCTCTTGGCTAAACTTGTGATGTTAATATAAAGTTAAGAGATGCTTTCATTCAAAACATATATTTTGTGTGGTTAGGTATACATTAATTTAGTTTGCATGATTTGCCATGTGATGGCCAATACTTCATGTATTCAGTAATTATTTAGATAAAAAATAAGGGATAGATCACTACAAGAAAACATATTTTTTACGAGGGCGTTATTCGATGTTAATTCGTCGTAATAGGAGCTTTACGACGAATTAACATCGATCAGCGTTTCGTTGTTAAACGCTCGTCGTAACGGAGCATTCGTCGTAAAGTCCTAGTTACTTTTACGAGGAAGCTTCTTCCTCGTAAAGCGGAAGGAAACATTTCGTCGTAATGTCCTCATACTACGCGTTGTAAATGCCACGTAATATTTCGTTGTAACAGACACGTAAGGATTCGTCGTAAA
>OVBX01001984.1:0-21344 GCA_900406325.1 Erucastrum elatum | reverse complement strand
TACGATGCCTAGATAGTATTGTATACAAACTCAATACTAAATTTTACATTAATTATACACACTAGATCTCTGTCCGCGCTACGCGCGGATTATGTATAATACATATTAGGATATTATGTGTAATACTTATTTTCTCTAAATTATATGTTTTAAGTAAACTAATGTTGCAACAAAAATAACCATAAAATGCTTGACAAAAAAAATAGGTTTGTTATAGTTTTTAGTTGTTTTTTTTTTCCTTTAGTTTAGTTGATTAATTTCTATTGAATAAAACTAAAATGTTCAACATTGTCTTGATATAAGTTGGTTTAGTTTTTTTTTTGGTAAGATAAGTTGGTTTAGTTTATGCTTCCTTCGCCAGCTTTTTGATCATGACAATTATGGTGTTGGAATAAAATGGTATAGTTGGTTGTTGAATCCAACAATAATTTATATGAAAATTATATAAAGAAGGTTGCACAAAAAAAATTATATAAAGAAGATTAGAGTTTTTTTTACCTTTATATTATTGTATTAATTCTTATCATCAAGGCGGTCTAACATTTCTGATCATTCATGTTATGTAATTTGTCTAAAATGGTTCGTCTATTTATGTAATATGTTCGTCCCACTTTACTTTGATTTCAGGGTTTTTATACTGAGTTTGAGTTCTTGAATTTCTAAAATATATATGAGCATCAAACATATGAGATTTTTTCGCATTACGTGAAGCTTGTATATTTTAAATTAATATATTTCAATTTTTAGAAGTATTATTTACAGTGTTTTATGATCTTTCATTTAAATTAAAAGTAGTAATTGCATAAAACCAATTTTATAGTGGCAACTTTGAGCTTCGAACTTGCTTCTTCCAGTTTTCTCTGACTTTTCACAAAGAAATGTCCTGATGAAACTTTCAAGGATAACCTTCTCTACAAATATAAAAAGATCTCGCAAGTTGGTCACTCCTACTTACAGGTATCAATCTAAATATGTAACAATAAAACCATTCTATAATGGTTAAAGAGCTTTAGTTAAGAACACACCAGACGAATATGATGAATTCTTTGAGTTTAGTCATTGTCTACCTCAGCAAATATATATTATTGTCTAACGGTATAAGTGACCTTTTAATCTGATGAAACAACATAGCAAAATTTCAAAGTTATTTGACCTGAGGACCAATAGAAAAAAATCTGTATGCACATTTTATAGTCTATTAATACAACTAAAAATATATAGGGAGATCTCACTACTTCTGAGAAAACTTTTATAAACTTTGAAACTTCATAGAACTGCATTTGGACTTTGTACATCTGCTCTAGCTCTAACTTGCTGCTGCAGACCGTGTTCAGAAGTGGAGTCCATGTTTCACCCTGTTTCAATGCCCCTTCTTTGTTGCAGGAACTGAGTTCTGTCATGGAGGCGAGTGTGCATTCCCATCCAACCTGATTCTCTGATGAGTCAATTAATATCCAACATTAATTATTAGCAGTGTTAACATTTAAGCTCATTTCCTGCAAAGAACTACTCAAACACAAACAATATACGACTTTCTCTATGGACTTTGAGACCTATTCCTTACATCTTCATCATCTTTCTAAGTCATCATTTCTCTGTATACCTTTTGAAATACGTGTTAAAATACGTGTTTCCACGCTATCCTTTTTGGAAACTGTTTGATCTTTATTTGCCTCAAACAAATCTGGTAAAGATCTCCTAAGAGGATTGAAGCCATACAAAAACATCCACTGCAGCTGATTGACGTAGAAACTATTTTACCTTTAACATCCCAAAAAACAAACTCTTTTTTTTTCTTACTCTCTATAAGGGGAAGAAAACATATACTATTTAAGACAGCACCAGAGTTAGCAAACTTGTAAGAAAATGGCCCTTGCATGACTCCTCCAGTTATCACACGTATATCCAATCCCTAGTACTGAGATTCGCAGGCAATGACAGTGGGATAAGACAGTACTTAAGCACCTCTAGAACCATAAAGTGAGCTGCCTCAGGAAACCATTGATCTCAACATATAGCTGAATAAGACATTGCACCAATACTTCTGTCATGATGTAATCAATCATGTTGACCAAATAACATAAGATAAAATAAGAAAAATGCTTCACTTTTAGGCAAAACTACCTTGAAGTTAGTGTATCCATGACTGAAAGAAAACTTCTCTTGGTAACCTGAAATTAAGAAAAGGTATCAGCCAAAGAAGGTCGAACTCTTTCCAACTCCAAACTTTGACTCAGATGGTCCATCAGGATTATGGGACTTCCTACCATTAAAACACTATATAACAAATACATTTTGATGAAAGTAAAAAACCCACAACTTAAATATCAAAGGGGCAGTTTGATAAAAAAAATGTCACCTTTAAATGGTAGGATGGTCCTTGTAAGGCCTAGCTCGTTGAAAGCAGTCCTCTCTTTGTGCTTGAGAGAAGTAATATCCCTGAAAATAATTATTTTATTGTTAACTTATGGAAAATAAATGGAGCTATGAGAGTTCATATTGCTGATATGGCTCCTTTCAAATAGTCAGGAGAGGACAGCATAAATCACTACAAAACAACACAACCCTCTACCTGTTTCCATATGGAGTATCACATCAAGAGTTGAGTCAAGTGATCACACAATCTGAACTAAATCTGAGAAGGAAACATTTAAGAGCAAGAATTACTTGAATGATGTTTGCTCCATTTGCATGTGCTTCTCTGTCCATCCTGGAGAAAAGAAACCTTTCAGCGCAGCAACGTTAGGAGAGATTTCCTCGGAGCAGGCGAACTGAAGAGAAAACAACCGCTTCTCGCCTTCTTCCTTCTGGGACTTGAATCTTAAAGGACAAAAAAATATTGGCTTACGAAATATGAGTAACTTGAACTGAATCTTAAAGAAGAAACTGTTCGTTTTATACCTATTATCGATGGGATGAAGCTCAAGGTTAAATAGACTGATCGATAAGGGCCTTGTTGCAGCTCCGCCTCTCCTAAGCCATAAGTCGCGATGTTGCAGAACTGATATGAGTAGCCATAGCCTGATCCGATTATTGATTATATTGACTTCGGTGAGAGCGAGAGGCATGGAAAGAGATGGATATATAAGCTGTGAAGCTGAGGGAATTACAGATGTTGCATGCTTCTTGGATTGTTGAAGCAATGAATCGAGCATTAAGAACCATAATTATGAGACACAGCCGTTGAAGTTGAGAATCGTAGGAGATAATGACGACTGATATTCTCCGGTCAGAATAAAGAAAACGAAGCCCAAAATCTTTGTAAATTGGATGTATGTCTTGTTGGTTTGAGGCCCAGCAGCTCAACATAAACGATGACATGGCAAAATAATTGGTTCTAAATATTTTGTCCTATGTGGCATGGTTAAGAAAGCATCAAATTAGCTTCTTTTATATAGTAGAGATGTATATAGATTCTTTGGTAACGGATATATTTATATTTTATTTCTATTAACATGCTAAAAATATATTAAATCTCATTTTTTTATCATTAACTAAACAATTTAATCAAGTAGTGATGGTTCAATAACTAATGGGTTCCGAATGATTCAATAATACGATTTCAACCATTTTTGTCATTCGCAATCATTTTCAGTAGAAAAATACAATTTTCTATCTATAAATTTTTGAGAATTACCTGCAAAAAAATTGGTTCACATTTAGTTCTGATTCTGATTCGGTTATTTTGGGTAATTTGAGTAGCTTAAGTTAATAATATTTTTTGGTAAAATATCGAACAATTAGAATAATTCAGATAAAAATCTCAGATATTTTAAATTACTTTAAATAGTTTTGATAAAAATATCCAAACACCGAATAATCTCTGAGTAATTAGTTAAATTGATAACAATTTAATTTTCTTCAAATATTTTTAGATATTTTTGATACAATTTCAAATCATAAATAGATTTTTAGCTATGTTATATGTATATATAATTAGTATTTATATATATATTAAGGTATCCGTTTGGTTTTTGGTTTGATTTATACTCAGTTTTCTGTTTTGGATATATTAATATATGAAACATTTGGATATTTGAAGATTTTGATCCGATTTCGATTTTGGATATTTTGAATTAGTTCCAGTATGAATCTTCAGTTTCTTTGTCTAAGCTTAGTCAAAATATCCAAAATATCTTTTAGTAAGAGATTAAACGATAATTTTATAAGTTTAAGTTATTGTTTATTAAATTTGTAAAAATAGATAGATATTACAAATAATTGAAAATAATAAAATCAAAATATATTTTTGTCAATTTTTCTTTAAGTTTTTAATCATTTTTATATATAATTATTAAAAAATGTTTTTCTGTAAAAAAAGTTAGGAAGAACTTCTTCTAAATTTGTAAAAAAGGTTTCAAATAAAAGAATGTCTTCATAAATATTCGTGATGTATTTATGAACGGGACATCACATTCAGGATGAAGAAACATATACCTTAATTAAACATCATAATTTAACTTCCCAACAAAACAATTGCATAAATTCGTGACATCAAATCAACAAATTAGCATGTATATTTCTTCATAATCCAAGTTCATTTTTATTTACGGATCCCCAATTATGGATAATTATTAATCTCCAATGTTCTTTCGTGGAAGATGACTTGACATCTCATGGGATAAGAAGTATGTTAAAATATTATAGGGATGCATTATCCAACATTATTTAATAACGCTCACTTCGGCACCTCATTTTAAAAATTTCCAGCCCCCTAGGATATACTTTACCATATGTATATTATACTCGTATTCTATGTTTATAGTCTATCTTATTGTCATGTCTCGTATTGATGACTGAAATAAATTCGTCTTACCACCAACTAACATCTTAGAGGTGTTGCATTCTTGGTCAAATGCAGGTCTATTCGGTGATTGGGTATGTAGAATCAGTGCCGAGTTACGGTGTTTATTAGTTGATGTTTTCGGTTTTGGACTATAACATATAGCTATACACCTAACTAAATATACAACTGGATCATACTATCAGTCGTATGTATTTCATTGGAAAAGCCATATCAATTATTTATAATCCAAAAGATCGTTGAAATCTAATTTGGCATATAAAAATGATGTCATGAGTTATATCACAATTCGATGACTGATAACCGTATGATTTAGTTCTCATACAAAAAAACGTCTAATTTAAGTTCTGAGAACTAAAACTCTTGAAAAATGATTTTTTTTTTCAAAACTCAAACTCTTGAAAAAAATAAACCAAAATCATTGTGCTAAAACTTGTTGCTAGTAACTGTAAAAACTGTACAGCTAATAATGGTAGTTTGCTAGACTACGTCTCAAGACCATTTTTTAACACTTGCAAGTGGAACGATCGAATATAGTCCAAAATTTTAGAGAGTTCAAAAGTTTTAGTAATAATTATATATCTAAAACCATATATCTACAAAAAAAAACAGAATATATATTTTAGTTTAATTTTCGTATTTATAGCCAATAAATATAAATTACAATTCCTTATTTTGTTTATATAACCAACAAAAAGCAATAAATTACGAAGCAATTAGTATTTATATTATAAAAAGTAAAAAATAGTTGTTCATTTGTGTTTGAATATTCAACTGTAGTACAAAATTTAATATTTTAATTTGATTATGTTTAGAATATAATTGTCAATCAGTGAGAATAAGATATATTTTATTTATCATAAAAAAGCAAACACAAAAAAAAACTAGCATACAACTTCTGTCGACGAGAAAAAAAAATGTCTTATCTAACTACTATCTAAATTTTGCTTTCAAAACTAGAAATTTATGTTATTTAGATATAAAATAATTAAATTAATATATTTATTTTATATTATAATAATATTTTATAAAAATGTCTAAATTATTAATAGGGGTCTTATTTTTTTGAACATGGTCTATATAAAGTTTGAGACGGTTCTGCTGTGTCTATATATCCGGATAAAACATATATAGTCGAACGAACGAATAAAACTGGAGTCGTTTGTAATTTACTATCAAAAGTGAAAAAAAATATTCTGTTTATTTTGGGTCGTACAAATAAAAACTTTGTTATTTTATTATATTCAATTTTTAGAATTTTCATACTCACAACAATAAAGATTTTTAGTCAAAAAGATAATTTCTTATTTGGAATCAAATATTAATTTTTAATTTGATTTGTTTGTTTTGTAGTTAAATTTCATTTCATAATTATTAACACTAAAATTTAATAGCTGAATTTAATTATGTTTGTAAACTTTATTGAAGATTACTAACAAAATATTTAAATTTAATTTAATTTTTATTATGTAACTGAAAACCCAATTCAGTTGAACATGCTTCATTTCGATCTAACCATATTATCTTATGATCCAAAAAATCTGGTTTAGTTATCTATCCGGTTTGACAAAAAACATTGTTGTTAGGTGATTTTTAATGACTCAGGTATCTAACTGATGTTAATATCCCCTCCCTTTCATTTTTTTTTTGTCTAGGGAATGATTTCATGAATATTTACGTTTTTTTTAATTTGAAATAATATTCTCTCTATTTACTCAGAAGGCTTTAAGCCTAGACTGAATGACCATATAACAAAATGCCCTTTTCCCAAAATCATATCATTTGTAAAACTTCAAAGTACATATAATGGCATACAGTTTTATTTTATTGCCTCGACGTCAATCTTTTACTGATCAATGAACATATATATGATATATTATCTTATCGGACATAACTTTCATTCGTAATCAGCCTTTCATGGATACATGAATTTGTAATCCAATGCAAAACTTACGTGAAAAGATGTTCCGATCATAAAATATGAGCTCTTACAAAACAACAAGATTAAAGTATCTGATATACTTCTCACCTTTTAAATGCAATTTAAATATATTTTATTTTACAGTTATTTTTTGTGACCTCATGGATAAAGAAACAAATTAGAAACATTCATGTAAACCTGAAAACAAAAAATGATTCAAAACATGGAAATGCAAACATGAATCAAAAATTGCGTGTATGCTTTCCAAAATACTCAATTCGTTTCTGAATAAATGTCACTTTGATATTTTTTACACATATTAAAAATGTTGTTGAAATATATGTAAATTATTATTAATTACATTTTTTTGCTAAAAGCAGTGCCGGTCCGGACTTATCGGGCGCCTAAAGCGGATCTAAAAAAATGTTGCCCTTGTATTATAACTATATTTTTATATTTTTGTGTGTATATGGTTAAAATAAGCCTAAAATAATGTTAAGTATGGTTAAAACCAGATATATTTTCAAAAAAAAACAAAGTAAAACATTATATATTATCCATATTGTCTTTTTCCTTTTTTAATAAAAGTTTTCAAGTCTGTTTTTTCTTACTTGATTAATTTTTAATACTATTTTATCAGCATTTTTTTATAAATTCAAAAAGTACAAAAAACTAATTTATAGATAAAGAAAACATATAACAAAGTATGCTAACATCAACTTCATAAATTTTATTTTTCACATAATAATAAAACCCTATGATAGTTTAAGTTTTTTTTTTTAATTTCTAACGAAATTACAAACACTTAGAAAAAAAAGAAATAAATAAAAAGACTTATTTGAAAAACAGAGAAAATATATTGTTTTTAAGAAATAAAAGGTATATTTGTTTTGGGCAACAAAGATATAATTAAGTCTTGCTGATGAAATTATTTATTTAATAACATATATTGGTCGTTGGTACATGTAACCGAACATTTCATTTTCAAAGATGAAGAAATCTTTAGTAGTTATCTTCAGAAAAGGAAAATGCTATTACTATTAATAGAAAAATAGAGAAGTTGTACTAAGATACGTGTCGAACCTGTGAGGTGAATGGCAAACGGAGAAACCTACAACCGCTATACTATATGGAACTTTTAGTTATTTTGGCGCCCCTAATATATCTATTATTTGTGGCGGCCAAAGCTTTAGCTTTATGGGCTTTAGCCCAGAACCGGCCCTGGCTAAAAGTAAATATAATTTACATTGTAATTGTAAAATAATATTTTTTAATGTAACAAAAAATATTTAGAATAATAATTATAGTGAAACAAAATGAATATACAATTGTAAATATATACCTTGTCAATCCCAACAATTAATGGGTAGTAAATGTAGGAGATAATGGAGTATTTGTTGAAAATGCATTCGGATGTTATGCGTGGTTAGGAAAATTTAGTTAGAGATTTTTTTCAAAAAAGAAAAATTAATTAAGGATCTGATAAAATCCGAAGATATTAAAGGATAATAGCAGGAGATAAATAAAAAAATACGGAAGTGTCAAAATCATAAGTTAAAAAAATGTCGAAATCGGACGCAAAAAATGTATTTAAATGGAGTTAAGAAAAACCTCCTTAAGCCCATCAATCATTCTCATCCTTTCTTGTCTCGTTCCGATATTTTTCCTCCATTATTCCCCTCTTCTTCATCTCTCTTCTCTTTTTTTTTTGGTTGGTGGTAGAGAGAGAGAGATTCATCTCTTTCGCTTCGTGCTCTCTCTGTTATCGTGATCATCGTCGCTGTTTGGTAACTGCACCTTTTACAGGTAATTTAATTAAACTCTTTTTACCTCATCACTTCCCGATATTTTCCCCTTTTTTTTCGCAACAAATTTCTGATTTTCTAGTTATCTTGTTTTCTTCGCCAACTGAATCTTTTTTTCTTCTTCTGTGTTTTTGTTAAAACCCTTTGTTAGATTTTAAAAGGGTTTTGATCTTAAAAAAAGCTGAAACTTTTATTTATTGTTTTGTGTCGGCGATATTGATCAGTGTTGTGTCTGAAAGGTTTTAGCTTTTTGATGATCCGGATTAAGACAAGCAAACTGGGTTAGTTTTGTTTCACCAATCATCTGAGTTTGTTTGAGTGTGTTTGTCTCAACGATCTTCTTGGTTTTGATTCTCATTTCATAGATATAACCAATTAACAGTATTGTTAGTCAATTAGTCAATTTAAGACTTTCTTCAACAGTAAAAGGAACAAATAAAAGAGATGACTTTCATACCCCCTTTGAATGTAAAGTTGAAGTTTTTTTTTTTAATTTGATCAAATACTTTTGAGCTTTTACAGAGTTTATTGTTTGGGTTTGAACATTGATCAATGTTTGTGGTTTTGATTTATTCCTTAAACCATTCTTTCTTTGCTTGCATGTTACTTTTCAACACATGACTTTGAGATTTCAAATGTATTATCCACTCTTGTACCTTTGATTTATTTTAATAAATTATATCCAACCTGTGTAGATCAAAGAAGAATGGATATTCCACAAGACGTAGCTGGAGCATGGGGGATCCCCTCTGGATTAAGTCGCCACCGTCATCTCATTCCCAATGATGCTACTCTCTTCTCCGCTTCTTTACCTGTTTTCCCCCATGGAAAACGTAAGTCTCCTTACTCATCATCTATGCTATGTTATGTTATCTTTCTTGCTTAACAAGTTTTTACTTCTCTTTGCAGTGCAATCAAGTGACAACAGCAGCAGAGATGGTTTCCCATTCCTAGACGACACGGCTGCTTCTCACATTGAGTCTCATTCCATTATGCTCCCTGATGAAGACGATCTTCTGACAGGGATGATGGACGATATTGACCTCACCGAGTTACCACCAGACGCTGATGATTACGATCTTTTCGGCAGTGGAGGAGGCATGGAGCTAGACGCTGACTTTCGTGGTGACGGCTTGAGCTTGAGTGGTGCTGGTGGTCCTCCTCCAAGGCTGAGTCTCGGTGGTGTGAATGGAGCTCCTCCGCAGTTCAATGTTGTTCAGAACGGCGGCGCTGCTGGAACGGTTGTTGCTGGGGAGCATCCTTATGGTGAGCATCCCTCGAGGACGTTGTTTGTGAGGAATATTAACAGCAATGTAGAGGACTCTGAGCTCAAGACTCTCTTTGAGGTATTAACTTTTACACTAAAACAAAGCTTACTCTACAGAGACACTAATGTTGTTATATGTTTTTTTGTGATATGTGGCAGCAATACGGTGATATAAGAACGCTTTATACTACTTGTAAGCATAGAGGGTTTGTCATGATATCTTATTATGACATCCGTGCTGCTCGGATGGCTATGAGGTCTTTGCAGAACAAGCCGTTGAGAAGGAGGAAGTTGGATATTCACTTCTCTATTCCTAAGGTTTTTGCTACTGGTTCTGTTTCTTGTTACTGCCTTAGTATAAATATCTAATGTGCATGTTCCTCTGTAGGATAATCCATCTGAGAAGGATATGAACCAGGGGACACTAGTGGTTTTTAACCTGGATCCTTCCATAACTAACGATGACTTGCATGGAATATTCGGTGCTCATGGCGAGATCAAAGAGGTGATTCATATTGTGTATTTAATCTTATTTGGAAGAATGAAGTAATCTATATTATTAAGTGCTGTTGTTTTACTAAGCAGATAAGGGAAACACCTCATAAGAGGCATCACAAATTCGTCGAGTTTTATGATGTTAGAGCTGCTGAAGCAGCGTTAAAGGCTTTGAATAGGTGTGAGATTGCTGGAAAGCGTATTAAAGTCGAACCTAGTCGCCCTGGTGGAGCTCGTAGAAGGTTTGTATCGCCATGTTTCAATAATGAAATTTATTGTGTTTTCTTTACATCTAACCAACCATTTGATCTTTCTAGCTTGATGCTGCAACTTAACCAAGAACTTGAGAACGATGATTTGCACTACCTACCTCTTCTTGGTTCACCCATGGCTAACTCTCCTCCAAGTGAGTCTATATCTATTTAACAACATGCTTCTCTTCAAACAAAACTTGTAATGTTGAACACTGTTTTGTTGTTCTGGCAGGTAACTGGCTGCAGATGAACAGTCCCGTTGAGGGTAGTCCGCTTCAGAGTGTCCTGAGCAGGTCACCTGTTTTCGGAGTAAGTCCTACAAGGAACAGCCACTTGTCTGGTTTAGCTTCTGCTCTAAACTCACAAGGACCGAGCTCCAAGCTTGCACCCATCGGTAGGAGTCCAATCAACAGCAGCGTCCTCCAACAGTCTTCTCATCTGTTCCAAGAGCCAAAGCCGGATAACAACAAGTACACTGGAAACCTATCTCCCTCTGGTCCTTTGATCTCCAACGGAGGCGGCATCGAGACGCTGTCCGGGTCAGAGTTTCTCTGGGGAAGTCCCAACACTCGCTCTGAGCCTTCAAACTCTTCGGTTTGGTCAACATCATCCACTGGGATTCCCTTCTCCTCAGCTCGTGTAGACCGGTCTGTTCCGTTTCTCCATCAGCATCAATCTCAAAACCGCAGCCACCATCCTCATCATCCTCATCATCATCATCATCTCCACGTTGGATCTGCACCGTCGAATGTTCCTCTAGAGAAACATTTTGGATTCTTCCCGGAGTCTTCAAAGGACAGTATGTTCATGAACTCTGTTGGTGGTCTTCAAGGAACGAGTGGGATGGGTGGTGTTCTCAACGGTCCGTCGAGAATGGCTAATCATGGGATTATGAACCCTGGAAGCATGGCTGAGAACGGTTTCTCAAGTTATAGAATGATGTCTTCACCGAGGTTCAGCCCCATGTTCTTGAGCAGCGGTCTAAACCCTGGACGGTTCCCATCTGGTGTTGATGGATTGTATGA
The DNA here is from genome assembly GCA_900406325.1 of Erucastrum elatum. NCBI lineage: Eukaryota > Viridiplantae > Streptophyta > Magnoliopsida > Brassicales > Brassicaceae > Erucastrum > Erucastrum elatum. The sequence goes on along the minus strand of OVBX01001984.1, from coordinate 9,773 downwards.
GAATGGAAGGTCCCGTCGAGTGGAGAACAGTTCGAGCCAGGTTGAGAGCAGAAAGCAGTTTCAGCTTGATTTGGAGAAGATTATGAATGGAGATGATTCTAGGACTACGTTGATGATTAAGAACATTCCAAACAAGTAAAGCTTTTCTTTTCCTTACCGTTACTTCTTCTTGTTAGATAATATAACTTTGATTTATGCTTTTTATTATCAAACAGATACACCTCAAAGATGTTGCTAGCCGCGATTGATGAGAAGAACCAAGGCACTTACAACTTTCTCTACTTACCCATTGATTTTAAGGTAAAAAAATATTCATTTAAGTAGTTCACTAACTTATAGAACAAGCATTTTATAAAATATTTTTGGTTTTGCAGAACAAGTGCAACGTTGGATATGCATTCATCAACATGCTCTCTCCAGATCTTATCATTCCATTTTACGAGGTCTCCTCCATCTCTCTCTCCGCTTTACTTCAAAGATATTTTGTTAAACTCAGTTTCAGAAGATGGACTTAACATATAACATGGTTGTGTTATGTGCAGGCGTTTAACGGGAAGAAGTGGGAGAAGTTCAACAGTGAGAAAGTGGCTTCGTTGGCGTACGCTAGGATACAAGGCAAAACTGCACTTATAGCCCATTTTCAGAACTCGAGCTTGATGAATGAAGACATGCGTTGCCGCCCAATCATCTTCGACACACCTAACAGTTCAGACTCTGCTGAACAGGTAATAAATAATACATTACTCCTTGGTCTGAAACAACAATCTGAATAATGGATAAGGAAGTCAATACTAGTGTTGATACATGATTATGGTTGCTTTTGGTCATTACATTACAGGTTATTGTTAAGGAAACTAAGAATGGGGATTTCTTTGACTCTGAGGTTAATGATGATGACGAGGATGGTAGAGACAAGAGCTGACCCAAGAGAGAAGAAGACTCGGTGTTGTGATCATGGCTGTGTGTTTTTTTTATTTACAAGAACTAATATTTAACGACCGTACATAATGGGTGAAAGGCAGAGTTTAACTGATGCAGGAGCCTGCAAAAATGTGTTTTGCGAATTGCAGGTTTTAAATGCTGCTGCAGCTGGAGAGTATCTATCTATCTACTCTACTCTGTTTCTTCTTTTTTCTCTTCATGTTTTTGTTTTTCGGTTCCATGGAGCATTGTGTATATTAAGAAAAAGCCATGAATACTCGGACTTTTAATGTGGGTAATGATGTTGTAACTTTCTCTCTGTGACTCTTGTTGCTTTTATTTATTAAAAGCTTTGGCAATTTGTACAGTAAGTGACCAATGAGAGCATTTTGTATATGAATTTTACATTCTATAATCTCGTAAAATATTAATTTCTGTATGCATTTTCCCATTTTCCCAAGAAGATGAAGATCTTATCAACACGGAAGCTTTGTCATGCCCAAATGTGGCGTGTGGTGCATGCCGACATGAAATTCATATTTTAATGCTGACGTGGCATCCTCCGTGGATAGATTGGATATTTCGAGTTGATGCCAACGGTGGAGATTCAAGATTCTTTTGAATAATTGAAAAAAGGCTTTCGTTTTCCCCAATCACGTGTAACTCGGGCCCCCACTTTTACGGCACGTGCGAGAAAAGCTACACCGTCCACGTGGCTACCAAGTACGTGCAAGCCCGGGTCCCACAAGTTGCGAAAAATCCTAAACCGTCCACGCGGCGGCTACTTATTGCACTCAACAATACGATTTAACGGAAAGTTCACTCCGTCAGCTTTCTCACACTCACCACCGGTCTCTAAAGAAAAATTACACATGGCGAGTCTCTGTATCTCATCGTCGTCCCGGATCGTCTCTCTCCACCACCAGAAACCGTTTCTCTCTCTCAAACTCCGGCCTCGTTCCTCAGGTCTCTCCGGCATTTCGCACCGTACGAGTGCTGTCTGCTTCAATCCGCTAAGGTAAAATGTGCGATTCCGATTTCTAAATCAGTTGATTTGAATTTTCCCTTTGTGTAATGTTTCTCGTTATGAATGTTGGCAGAGTATCGTTAGATCGTCAGCGAATCGCTGCTACTGTGTCTACGAAGGCTGAGAAGCAGAGAAAGAGAGGATCGAGTGTGGTTTGTTATGCTGCTCCGATGTCTGTTCATAATCTACAGTGGATCTCGGCAATCTCTTGCGTGTATGTTCTCACGAAATGGATTAGTGTGAATCGATTGATAATAGTAGTGTACATGATTCAAGCTTGATGAATCTGTTCGTTTGATTGCTTGGAGAGATCATGTGTTGGTGTGAATTGTGATAGCTAAGTCTGTAAATCTCAACAGCATAATGTTTTCAATTGCTATATATATACTGAATTGGTGTTTTTTTTGGTAGTGCATTGATGCTTGCAAGAGGTACAGGTATCCACAAGTCCTTTGTTGTTCCGCTATTTGCTCTAACCGCACCATCAGGCCTTATCTCCTGGGCTAAGTAAGCTAGCTTTTTCTAAAATGACTATAATATGACTACCTTTTCATTACGCTTGTGGCTTTTGTTATGTATGTTCACTCCTTTTCTTATTCTCGTTGAGAGAAATTGGTTTGCTTGGACTGCTCATCTTGAAGTTTATATTAAACTTTTGCATTTGGTTTTGCAGAGGTGAATATGGAATCTGGACAGCATTTGTGGCGCTTCTTGCTCGACTTTTCTTCGCTTTTCCAGGTCTCTTTTCATCTTCATGTGCTTTTGTTTTGTTCAACTGCATTTTACTGGCAGTTCTTACTCGTCAGCTCTTAAAGTTGCAGAAGTTCATCCCTGTCTTTATCTGCTTGTAATTGTTTCTTTGTTTTTTAATAGGTGAACTTGAACTCCCATTCATTGCATTACTCTTGGCGATTGTGGCGCCATATCAAGTTATGAGCATAAGGTTGGAGTTTTAGGGAATTTTATGTTTTATGAGATCAGGGTTTCCTTTTCTTTAGTCGAGAGACTCATTGCCTCTTCTTTCCTTGTGTTGTGTTTGCAGAGGGAAGCAAGAAGGGGCTCTCATTTCTTTGGCAATATCTTGTTTCTTGGCTTTTCAGCATTTCTCACGAGCAGGCAGCTTGCAGAAAGCGTTTGATCAAGGCTCAGTTGTCGCCACTTTAGGCATCATTGGTGTCACAGTTGTATCTGTCCTTTTCTTGATATAACTATACTCGTGTGACTCTCATCTGTAAATCACTGTAACGATGTCTACGAAGAGACGATAAATAATGGGCTGTATTTATTTACTTAATGTTAATCAACTCAATGTGCTTATGTTTATCCGCTGTGTATGAGAATGCTTATATTTAGCGCTATTAGCTGGCAATATATTTGGTCTTTTAATCGTAAATGATTCCACAATGAACTTGTTTGGAGGTTGAAAACTCCCATTGAGAAGGAAGGCACTGTTATGGATATTGTGATGCGAGCAGCTGCTTTAAAACGATGCAGGTAGGTGGAGCTTGCCTCTCCATCGTTGGTGTGCCTACCCGTTTTGGAATGCTTGCAGGCATGTAAGTACTTGATGTAAAGTTCATTTTATATTTTGTACATCTTTCCCTTTTCTTATGTGTGTGTGTGTTTTTAACCGCTCCCTAAGTTTTTTTATTCTCTATAACTGTAAAAGAGATGATACATTATGCTTAACGTGTCTACAAGAATGTATATAACCTAAGCCCATTGATTTTATAATATCTCCTACTAAATAAATATACTTCCCATTATGAACTATAGCAAGAGAACAGATGATGTGTGTAAGGTCTTGGATTAAAATCTTCTTGCTGATCACGGCTGCTTTCTTCAACTCCATACTATCGTGATGGTGTGTTTGTAGGAAACAAGCCTTGTAATTTGCAGAGGATGATTGAAACCCTGAAACCCTTTGTCGGTTTAAATATAAGTTTGCCTGAGCAGTGGCACTAGTATGCCAACCGCTGTAACTATTGGGAGGAAGCTATGTGACACATGAGTTGCTGAACTTGGAAGCCCTGTTGGCTCTGCCACGCCGTAGGGTGGTCCAGAACCAGGTATGCCTGTAGGTGGAGTTGTTATTGGGGGTGGATATGTAGGAGTAGAAGGTGGTGGATAAGAATCTGGTGGACTTGGTTGACTTGGCGGGCTTGTGCTGCATTTGGCAAATAGAAGTGACTGTTATTTTCTCAATTTGTTTGGCAGGTTAAGACGTTAATTTACCAGAAGAGAAGCATACCTGACAGTTCCTGATGATGATGGGAAGCGACAGCTTCCTTTACCTGGAGCAGCGTAAGGACAGATTTGAGTACCACACTCGAATTGATATTTAGTGTATACAGGTGAAAACTCTAGTTGTTATTGAGCTCTTTAATACATTAGAATCATATAGTAAAATGGCGGGGATAGTATTTCTAGGTTCATGAACTTAATCTAGACACTCAACACAATTTGTAGTCTTGTAGAGGTCTCAAATAGCTAAATACATGGAGGCAGCAAAGAAAAAAGCAGTGTATATGGACTGCTAGTATTCAGGTACTAATTATTTAGACTTTCATCGGGATCTTATAATTAAATATTTGTAGATTTGTAGATAAAAGGTTAAAAGTGTCTTTACTTGGATCTGCGCTGGTAAGCTGTGCAGCCCCTCCAAAATTGCAGCTGTCTGAACCAGGATGCTTCTGGTAATAACTATTGAAAGCAAAAGAAGCATGATCACGAATAGTGTTAGGCTCGTAACAGCTTGCACCTTGTTGGATCTGGCCACAATCAGCTCCTCCATACCCACAAGCGTAATCCAAAGCCACTTGTAATGATGTTGTAGAAGCAGTTGCCTTCGCTATACACCACTGACCTCCGCCTCCTCCACTACCACCATTATCACCACCACCGCCTCCACCAGGTGCAGCACCACCACCACCTCCACCAGTGTNCACCACCACCTGCACCAGTGTCACCACCACCGCCTCCTCCACCAGGTGCACCACCACCACCACCTGCACCAGTGTCACCACCACCGCCACCACCACCTGCACCAGTGTCACCACCTCCGCCTCCTCCAGGTGCACCACCACCACCAACTGGTGGTGTAGTACCATCAAGTGGTGGGTAACCACCGGTTGGAGTGGTGCCATCAAGTGGTGGATAGCCACCACCCGTTGGTGGTGTTGTACCATCTAATGGTGGATAGCCACCGGTTGGTGGACCTGGGAATGTTGAGGTTGGCGGTGATGGTTGGGTTATGGTTGGTGTGGTGGTATCACCACCTGGAGATGTAGGATTAACTACTGGTATATCACCTTCTCCTCCCTGAGCTATAACATCTAGAGCTGAAACCAAACCAATCATCAGATTAATAAAATCAGGTTAGTTCGTTGCATTTTAGGATGTGCAAGAAAAAAAAAACGAGCAGCTTAGACTCTAATGTTGTATCAGACGCAGAGAGATTACGTGAAGTGATAAGAAGCCACAGAAGCATGATCTGGAAGCAGCAAGGAGCTATACGATGAGCCATTTCTTTCTTGTTAGTTGAAGCTTTTGAAAGAGAAAAAAAGAGAGAGAGAGACTTGTCAGGTTGTTTTGGGATATGGGAGTGGAAAGATAGAATGGTTGGCGAAGAAGTTCTCTCTCAGGTATAAAGATGAAGAGAAAAGGGAGAATCATAGAATCAAAGATTTCTTGGGATGGGAGAGAGAAGGGACGCGAAGACATGAATGAGAGAATATAAGAAAACTTGAGAAAGGAGAAACTAGGAAGCTAGAATCGTCAAGCAAGAGTAAACACCATAAAGAGGAAAAGGTATTTACAGATCAAACTTATATTCTACATGAAAATATTTACGTAGGTCCTTTTTTCGGTGGGAAAAATTCAAACTTCTTTCTAACGATTTCATCTCATAAATAGTAAATAAAGATGAAAATATGAGATGGGTATTTGGTGAAAAAGAGATTTTGATTATAATGACATATGAAGATTATCTTACATCAAAGGTTCTCACTAGAAGTGAGTGTAAACAATGTTTTATCTATTTATTCAACGCTTGTAATGGAGAATGTTGTCTTTTAAAGCTAGTGAGTGTCCTTTTAACTGTTGTTGTTGTACTGAATCGAACAACAACAGAGAGAACATGTAAGTAAAGTTAAAAAAAAAATAACGAAAAGTTAAAGTGTTCCTATGAAAGATAAGGAATGTGCTTGTTAAGCCTAGTTGTGATTCTCTATCTCTCTTTATTTGTATCTTCTCTTGTAAACAAGTGCTTCTTTTCGTTCATGTGTCTCTATCCCTTTTTCGCAATGTAATTTTTGTTCAGATTAGTTTTTCTTTATGAGAAAGTTCATGTAGTAACTTTTCTTCCAAGTTATAAGTGTTTCTTTATTGTCTCAATGTATTAACTTTTGATTCACAAAAGTTGAACTGAGAGTTGCGGCACACAGATCAAGAACAAGAGGAAAGACAATGAACACAATAGTATGTTATCTAAACCGGAAATCAAACCAACCAGTAAACCTAGCACTCTGTTTATGTTTAAGAACTTACATTCTCTGTTTGTTTCTCTTCTTCTTGTGTTAACTTACGTTCGGATTCGGTATTTTCGATATTACAAAAGTATTTAACTATGATAGCTAAACTAATTATTATTCGGTTTTTGATCGATTAGTTTTTGTGTTCCATTCAGATTAATTTGATCAATGAAAATTGAATATTCTGAATTGGAATTCAGATATATGACATGTTTTGTGTCCAGTGCCTGAACATATATACCTCACATCTCATGAGAACTTGCCTCGTATCCAAGAGCGTGACTGAACCTGTCATATTCCCATGGGCGGTGAGAATACCTAGATCGACGCTAATAGATTCCAAGCAATGACCTTGGCATCGTCTTCTTTCAAGACACATAACAATAAACCGTCACAGTGGAAAACTTGAGATATCTTGTCTAGGCAAGTAAGTTTACCATTACAGTCTATAAATGGATCTTCATTGTCCACGAGAACGACCCTCATGAGATAAAAGACTGTAACCCATCATTGCGTTATCACACAGTGATGGAGCACTGACATTGTATCCATGGCTCTAGGAACACTTAGACTGTCTGAGTCACAGGGAACACTTAGAACATGGATCACTGTATTCATGGCTTTCCCACGGATTCTTGTTGAACATTCTAATCTCATTCTTCGTGGTGACTCAGACAGTCTACCCCTCCATTTGGTTAGTCTTCTTCTCGCTATAACCATTACGTTTTTGGTTGGATGCTAATGTCTCTTTAAGATTCAGTGAATAGTGTCTCTTGAAGATTCAGCGAAGATAAGGGACTTAGCGGGGTTGTTTTTAATGTATTCATGATCATTGTTACTTTCACCAAGGAGATAGATTTCGTTGTTATTTCAACACAAGCATTTTTATTCAGAGTAGTTCTAGCCATAGTAAGTTGACCAAAACAAAAAGTTTAGCCATAATAAAGATTTAGTGTAGTTGAGAATGTGGCTGCCGAGATACAGAGTTATAAAAAAAAAATTTAGTGTAAATCACTTTATTAGTGTCTAATAAATTTCATCCCTCACAAGCCAAGAGATGGAAAATGTAAATAAGAACATACCAGAACAACGTCATCTAAAGAAAAGACATAAACTAAGCTTTGTTAAGTGAGACAATATCTCCTCCTGCATTCCTAAGTGTCAACTTGTTTGATGTGCACTAAGCTTGGAACAAAAGCGCAACTTGTGGCCTACAAAATATGTATTTATCCAGTCCGAGAACATATTTGCATTCAGTCGATATCCAACCACGTCATGTGTTTTGCTAGGGTCTTCTTCAGAACCTATGGTTACTTTCTTCTCCACGTCAATGAAGAAACTCTCAGGTTTAAGTAGATGGTAAGGTTTATCCAAGTTTTGCTCCAGGACACCTTTTCTTCAGACTCAAGCTTAGTTGTAACCCATATGCCAGATTCAAAGTGTACGAGGAACCTAAGTAAAACCGCAAAGCTTCTCTTTTCTAACACACATGATAAAGTCACGTAGCCAGCAAACCAAGCCTCAGATGGCAGACGACGAAGCTGCCAAAACGTCTCACTCGTAAAATCAAAACAGACGATATGATCGTAGTCAAGCTCGTGTTGTGTTCTCCTATGTGAAGCAAGCCAGTAAGTGGTTCACTTGAGAGACACGCCACACTGAGGAAGTGAAATACACCACTGTGGAGTAACATCAAGATTCCACCATAAACCACAGTCGAATTCGTAGATTACAAGACTTTAAGATACATAAACTCTTTGCTAGTTGTTACGAGGCTCAACAACAGCAAATAAATAAGAGACCAAGAAGAATAGAGAGGCCAAAAACTTTTCAATAAAAGTGTATAGATTTGCTTGCTAGTTGTTACAGCAGCATCTCTAAAGCTCAAATATTAACGCAGTAGGATTATAGTGTTTTTTTTTTGTCAACGACGCAGTAAAATTATAAGATACACAAAGAAGCTCTGCTTCGTTTGTAATCGGATTATAATGATCATCACATGAAACAAATATATAGACTTCTTTGTTTATATTTGTTTTGTTTTTAAACATCTTTTTATGTGAACCATTCCCTTGAACCTAGCTACGATAAGTTAAATAAAGATATTTGAGAATTTAAAAAAAAAAACGTGTATAATCAATCTTAACAAAGACAAGTTGCATCTTAAAAAAACGTTCCCTTGAAACCACATATGTAAGACTAATCATCACATTTCTATTTCTCATTTGCCTTCCCTCCTGCAGATCACCAGACCCCAACTACGGTTTTCAAGTGAGACAAGTCTCGACATGTTTTGTTGTTACCTTTTACGTCCTGAAGCAGGTTGGATTTATTTGCACTAGACTAGGAAAATAAGAACACGCATTTTCTCTATAGTTTTTGTCCATGCCTGGACTCTCTACGGGTTCCAGTTTTTTTAAGTATCCAGCCTCTCCAATAATTTTGAACGTTTTGGAGTAACCCATAATACCCATTGCAACTTTCTTCTCTTCGTCAATGAAGAAACTATCATTTGAAGTCAGAGTGTAAAATTCCGGTTTCATTTCCCCTGTCAAGAACTTGCTCCACAAGACCTCTTCAACCTCAATCTTAGTAGTAATCCATATCTTAAACTCACCAACTTCGGCATGCCTAAATAAAACTGCAAGCTTCTCTTCCCTAACACATGATAAAGTCACATCGTCACTATACCAAGTGTCTGCTGTGTCAAACGGCAGACGCAGAAGCGGACCAAAACTCTCACTTGTAAAATCAAAACAGATAATGTGATCTTCAAGCCCGTAAGGTCGGTTATTTATTTGTGAAACAGGCCAGTAAGTGTTTCCCTTGACAGACACGCCATGATGACGATACAGTTTACACCAGTGTGAAGTGATATCAAGAGTCTTCCATAAATGAGAGTCGAAATCGTAAATCTCATACCATGAAGACTGGGTTGGATACTGACCTCTACACGTCAAGAATTTGTAGCTACGGTAAGAACCCTTGTCCTCATATCCTAGAGCGTGACTGAACATGTCATGTCCCTCTGTGAGGTAAGGATATTCTATCGACCTTGTTTGTCCCCAGTACGGATTCCAAACAATAGCCCTGGTGTTGTCTTCTCTCAAGACGCATAACAATAATCCGTCACAGTGGAAAACTTTAGATATCTTAATTTGTTTGTTAAGTTTACCTATACGCTCTACAAGTGGATCTTCATTGACGGGAAGAACGACCCTCATGAGATGTAGTATGAGATTTGATTTAAGAGATGGTATTAAGAGATTAGAGTAGATCTGTGTAGAACAAAG
>OVBX01001983.1:0-22503 GCA_900406325.1 Erucastrum elatum | reverse complement strand
TAATTTATATGTATAAAAATATTACTATAAATAAAAATATATTACTTTTAATTTAATGTTTAACTTTGTTTAAAAAGTTAAATTGGTCTAGTTACTCATTTTGTGGGTATAGTGTTCATTAGATTTCTAGTCTCATTATCGCTTTAACTTTATTTATTGTATTAGTTTGGTTGTTGTTCATCTTACATGGGTACAATTTTGATTTTTAGTAATTTAGAATATGTTAATTTAAAAAAATATATAAAATAAAGTGATGATAGGTACATAGTTACATAATAATATAACCGAGAAATTTTATGAGAGAAAATTATTTATTTACTTTAATATCCAAATTAATTTTCTTTCACTTTTATGAAATCACATCATCTATGTAAAATATATTCTTTTAAAATTTTATTAATATTCTCTTTATCACATATGTTATTTGAAAATATAATAGGGAACTTAAATAAATAAAAATAAAGATTAAATTAAATTTTATTTATTAACGATTTCTTAGTTTATTTTATTTTAATTATTTTGTAATAATTTGAAAATAGATTGATTTAAATAAAATACTTAACAATTTTAAATAAATATTATGTTGTTTAAGATAATCTTTTAAAATAGAAAGTTATATCTTTATTTTAAATAAAGATTATTTTGTGAACTTTCCTTATTATGAATTATACTTTATAGAAAATATATTTTCGTTTTTTAAATTTATAATTTAAAAAAAAATTGGTTATTTGAAAAAGTAAAGATAAAAGGAAAACTAAATAAAAAAGAAAAATAAAATAAATATATAATAATGATAATTTGATATATTTGATTCATTAAGGATATCATCGTAATCAACCACGGTGAGAGTCAACGTGAACGCGACACATAGGAAACTGGATTTTCAAATAATATTATAGAGATAACGAGCATTTTGAAAAGTACCATTTGAAATGTTATATGAGCTTAGTAAAACAAAAAGTTATGATTTCCTTAATAATTTTTTTTTGAAAAGCACTTTTAAAAAGACGTTTAAGAAAAAGAACCAAAATCTTGAATTTGTATGTTTTCTTTATTTAAATGTTGTCTGGCATGTACGGAGGAAGATCGCACAACCCGGTGAAGAAAATACGGAGGAAAAGTATATTTTTAAGTTGTGCATTTATGATACAGATACGACAGCTACCTTGGCGATTTTTTGTCAGTAAAAAAGTCCCAACAATCGGTCGACAGCCCACACATTGACCTTACAAATATAACTATATAATATAACTTCTATAAATTAATACTCTATAAATTAATATACGCTAATTTTTTTTATAAATTAATATACCCTCATAATTCTAAATTAAGTTTTTGGTTTAACTAGTATCTCTACGGATTAATATTTCTATAAATTAATAAAAAAATATAGTTTTGATGTATTCTCAATATTATTAAATTATAGAGGTTTCACTGTAATTAGTTAAAAAAATTTGTTAACTTACAAAAATTAGCTGATTCATATTTAAATATTGCATACTAATTAGTGATTGAAATTGGCATATTGCAACTCTTTGATAAAAGTTGGCATATTTAATTGATGATTGCTCTTTTTTCAAAAGTGTAATTTGAAAAATAAAATCCGCTAATTTCACTTATATTAATTAATTGCATTATTCTCTCTTTCACTTGAAATAAAAACAGGCCTACCGAGACCAAAAGCGTACCAAGTGATATTTGAGGACACAAAAGGAGTGCTACACACGGTAGAATTAGCTAATAATCCAATGAATGAAGTAATCTTGTCGGCTGGAGCAATAGGCAGCCCCCATCTATTGATGTTGAGTGGCGTGGGTCCTATGGCTAATCTTGCAGCTCACGGGGTTAAACCGGTGGTCTTAGATCACCCAATGGTTGGGCAAGGGATGGCCGATAATCCCATGAATCCCATCTACATTCCTTCTCCCACGCCCGTAGAAATGTCCCTCGTACAAGCTGTAGGGATTACAAAGTTTGATAGTTACATCGAAGGAGCAAATAACGTGACCGTCTCTTTTGATTTGACCCGTAGGTTTTTCGACGGTGTTTTACATGTTTTGAACGAGGTATAACATAAATACATTTAAAGGTTTATGACTTATTATTTACGTGACTATATGTGTTACTTATGAGACTATTCATGCATTATGCAGACAAGCCGTACTACATCAACGAAAATCTTAACCCAACCCATTGTAGACTTTTTAAAATCTTTGGATCGTGGATTCAAAGATATGACAGCTATAAATTTGATGTTTCAAAAAGTGTCGGGACCGGCCTCGAGGGGTTACATGAAGCTACGGAACAGGAATCCAGACGATAACCCTTCAGTGACATTCAATTACTATCAAGAACCAGAGGATTTGAACAAGTGTGTCGAAGGACTTAAAACCATTATTAAAGTGATAGACTCGAAAGCCTTCTCTAAGTACAAATACCCTGGTGTGACCGCACGTGAGCTGTTCAATCTCATTCTGGGCATTCCCACTAATTTGAAGCCGAGGCACGTGACCTCAGTATTCAACTTGAAGCAGTTTTGCATCGACACTGTGATGACTGTTTGGCATTACCACGGAGGTTGTCAAGTTGGAAAAGTGGTCGACAAGAATTACAAGGTTTTAGGCATTGATGCATTGAGGGTTATCGATGGATCAACGTTTCTGAAGTCTCCGGGGACTAATCCTCAAGCTACGGTTATGATGCTGGGAAGGTAAGTGGAAAAACCAAAAGAACAGATTATTCTATCACATGTTATATATATATATTAGAAATATATATGATTGCTGGAGTGCTTTGGGTAGGTACATGGGGCAGAAAATTCTTAAAGAGAGGGCGGCGTTCTTCAAATATCAGGAAGAAGCAGGAGACAATAAATCGAGATGATCCCTGATTGAATAGTTGAATTGCACTCTCTTTAGACCTCGAACAATAAATCTCATTGTTTTAAGTAAAATGTCAAGTCCCCTATTGTTGAGAAACATTATTTAACTTCTTATACACCATCTGAAAACTCATTTTGAATCTCAACTGTAAAGTATTTTTATTATATTTTGTTAAACATTTTGCATTGCCGTGAGAAACACTTTAGTCTCAGCTTCCAAACTATGTGACGCTTCTCCTAAACTACTAGCTATATCTCTTTAACAATCAAATCTCCTTTCACCTGACCCGTACGAGGATCAAAAGCAGCGCATCATAATTATTTTTAAAATACTTCTACCGGACGTTTCCAAACGGTGTATTCAGGAGAACTATTTACTGAAAGCTAAGAGCCACCACGATTTTCAATACATAAATATCTAAAAAGACAGAATATTCCTATGATCCTTGAACTGGTAGTGAATTTCAGTACCCATATTTGAAGTTTTCGTAGATTCACTGAAAATTCTGAACCACCAAATTTTATTGTATCTGTATATTAATTAAGATAATTATAATTAAACTTTTTATTGCTACTTATAGTTTACACCAACTTATTATCAAGACTGAGTAGCTAAACTGAAATGAAAAATATAACTCCAAATGAAAAGAAAACAAAACAGGAAAAAATCTAATAGCTAGAAACACGAAAACATAGTACAAGTCCCGAAAGGAAAAAAAAACACGTCCTAGTTCACGCAACATCGTGATTTGTCTTTGTACGAAATGTGAAGTAATTTATTTCGGGAACGAGTATTTACCTTCTATACTAAAATTACTATCATACTATTTTGATGTAAAGTAATATTGTTGGCTTTACTTTCCGGAGTTTAGTGCTTCCTTAATTCAGTACATAATCGTTTGGTTAGACGAAAGCACCCATAAACTGGGGAGGTAATAAAATTTAAACCTTTGACAAAAATGTAATAAAATTTAAACCTGACAGTCATACAGACTACAGTTATACTTCGTCTTTGTATATAAAGCGTATGAATTGTGTAGTCTTCTTGTGTCTCCAACAAAGGAAATATTATCGTACACCGTAATGGGTTTTCATATGTTTCCTTCTGTTCTGATCATAATTTTCATATTGCATGGCTCCTGTTATTCCCATAAAGATAAAGGTAACATTTTAGCTTCATGGATCCGATCATCCATTCGAGAATTCATGTGCAAGAACATTAATTTGAAGCTGTCATGTTATTATTAGTACGAACTTAAAATGTAAGGAATTTTTGTTTGACTGAAGTTGTAATAAAAATTGTTTTCGTAAGGACAGGGTTTTACAGATTTATGAAAAATGCAACATTAGCACCAACATATGCTCGCTTCGACTACATAGTCATCGGAGGAGGAACCTCCGGTTGTGCATTAGCCGCAACGCTCTCTCAAAACACTAGCGTTTTGGTTCTCGAACGTGGCGGCTCTCCTTACGACAATCCGAGGGCAACAGACATCGAAAACTTCGCCAACACTCTCTTAAACATCACACCAAACTCCTGGTCGCAGCCTTTCATCTCCCAGGACGGTGTTTACAACACACGTGCGCGCGTCCTCGGAGGTGACTCGGTGCTGAACGCTGGGTTTTACTCACGCGCAGAAGAGTACTACGTGGAGGAGGCTGAGTGGGAGATGGGGGAAGTGGAAGCTGCTTACCACTGGGTCGAGAGGAAACTTGTGTTCGTGCCACAAGTAACAGGATGGCAATCTGCGTTAAAATACGGGCTTTTGGAAGCTGGTGTGTTACCGTACAACGGTTTCACCTTGAAACATATCATAGGGACGAAGATTGGCGGTACCACCTTCGACCCTGCTGGCCATAAACACTCGGCCGCGGATTTGTTAGAGTATGCTAATCCGGACAATATTGCTGTCTACTTGCACGCTATTGTGCACAAAAGCCTCTTCACCACAAAAGGTATTTCATATGTTTACAAAAAAAAATTAAGCTTATATATACTTTGGCCCTTGTATATGAAAACCCATATTAAGAACAGGAAACCAAAGACCTAAGGCCTACGGAGTGATATATCAAGACGCGGATGGCGTGTTCCACAAGGTGGAGCTGGAGAGGAACGCAATGAGCGAGGTGATTTTGTCAGCAGGTGCCCTTGGTAGCCCTCAGCTGTTGATGCTGAGCGGTGTGGGCCCTAGGGCTCATCTTGAGGCCCATGGAGTGAATCCTGTGGTTATAGATCACCCCATGGTTGGACAAGGGATGGGGGATAATCCCATGAACAGTGTTATTGTCCCCTCTCCTCAACCTGTTGAATTGTCCCTCCCTCAGGTTGTTGGAATCACCAAGTTTGGTAATTTCATTGAGGGTTTTAGCGGATTGAGTCTCTCTTTAAACTTGACACGTTTGTTCTTTGAGGTATGATAAAAATACATTGATCGTTTTTTTTTTGTTAATTAATCATGAGACTATATGTTATTTACTTATGAAGCATTGTGCAGACAAGGCTCTCCACTCAATCAATAACAGATTTTTTCAACTCCAGTGATCTTCAATTAAATTTGATTGAAATTGATGGCCTCATCTTCCAAAAAGTTGATGGTCCGTTGTCGAGAGGTTACTTAGAACTCAGGAATACCAATCCAGATGATAACCCTTCTGTGACATTCAACTACTACCAAGAGCCGGAAGATCTTGAAAAATGTGGTAAAGGGCTTAAAACAATTATTAATGTGATAAACTCGAATGCGTTCTCCAAATACAAGTATTTGAATGCAACCGGACGTGAATTGCTCAATCTCATGCTGGGCGTTCCCACCAATCTGAGGCCGAGGCACGTGACTTCAGTGTTCAACTTAAGGCAATTTTGCATCGACTCCGTGATGTCTGTTTGGCATTACCATGGAGGTTGCCAAGTTGGAAGAGTAGTTGACAAGGATTACAAAGTTTTAGGCATTGATGCGTTGAGGGTCATCGATGGATCCACTTTTCTTAAGTCTCCTGGGACTAATCCTCAAGCCACGGTAATGATGCTTGGAAGGTAAGATGCAAAAACCCAAATGATCCATATTATAGACTTAAATCAGATATGATTTTAATTAATTGTAGTGGTATGTGTAGGTACATGGGGCAGAAGATTCTTCGAGAGAGAAATGCTTTCATGGATAAAAGGGACTAATGGATTATTAAAGATGAGACCAATATATGCTCTTCATTATCCAAATAAAAGAGTGAATATTGTCTTATTGATGTTGTCAATTACTAGTTATGCTTTTAACTAAGATGATTAGTGATCATCTTCTTAATATGATGCGAAGTTATATTGTTGGGTAAAGTTGGTGCCTTCTTCGGTTTAAGAGGAACCATTAGTGACTTCAACCAGTTATAGATACTTACCCGCTTACGTATAGTTGAAGAATATAGTACTTCCCTCCCCTTGCAGTAGCCAATAACTAGGTAAGATATGATTTGCTCACAAGCAAAATCAAAGAAATATGTATCCATTATTCACTAATATATAAGTGATCACACGTTGCTCATGTAGAGTAATGTGGTTAGCTCATGTGCATTTACGGACAATGGTAAGTCGCCACGATTGATGAAAATGGTTTCCGTTTCTGGTTCTAAAGCTGTTTGATGAAAATGATAAGTCGCCACGATTGTTCACGGATGCATTTAAGTATTATTTTCAAGAATTTCGTAGTTTGTATTATAATAGAAAACACAAGGTCAGACAAAATTTTCTCCACAAACTTTTTGAACACTAGATTTATTATAAAAATGGTTACATGCATATTAAATCATTATATAATCACAAATAAATATTTTATCTAACGTAATTCTGGTTCAGGACTCTTTCGATTTCACGTTATATGCCAAGGCCTAGAAAGGCATTGGTAAGCAATCAAATAAATCAACTTTTACTTTACTGGTTGTGTATTTCCACAAAATATATAAAACAGGCATTCAAATAAGAAGTAAAAGCAGTAGAAATTAAGTAGAAGCAAGTACCATGTGAAGAAGATAGGGGAATATGTTTTGCACAAAAAAGGGAATATGATTTGCAAAATTACGTTGAACACGATCAAAAGATAGAACAGTAAAGGGCAACTCTCCTTTGGCAAAGACTCAACTTCAAACTTGTGAGCAACATATTGTCTCACTGATTATAGTTTCTTTGCCAAAGTTGAATTTCCCTTTTACTGACTTCTTTCATCCAACAATTTTCTCCTGAGATTTTGTGGAAACAACTTCTGCGCAATTTATATAACCAAAAAAAAAATATTCGAGCAACCAAATATGCTCAAAGTATTATCCTCCTTTACATATAGCATATGCTTCACTTTCCAAGCCACTTCTTTTGAAAGTGTAATAGGCAAGTTTATAATCAAAGCATATTCTACGCACAAGAACTATTTGAAAGTATAGCTCATGCTTCTTCATCCTTTTTGTGGAAAGCTTCCCTCTCTCGGAGAATCTTTTGTCCCATATACCTACATATAACAATCAAAACAAACATTTCATAATTAGATGCAAAATATTTTGGATCACCTCTTTATTAAATTTATGCATTTACCTTCCAAGCATCATAACCGTAGCTTGAGGGTTAGTCCCCGGAGACTTGAGAAATGTTGATCCATCTATAACCCTTAAACCATCAATACCTAAAACTTTGTAATTCTTGTCTACGACTCTTCCAACTTGGCAACCTCCATGGTAATGCCAAATACTCATCACAGTGTCGATGCAAAATTGTTTTAAATCAAACCCCGAGGTTATGTGCCTCGGCCTCAGATTAGTGGGAATGCTTAGTATTAGATCGAGCAAGCCATGTATGGTCGCTTCGGGGTACTTGAATTTTGAAAATGCCTTGGAGTTAATCACTCTAATAATAGTGGCAATCCCTTGAACACATGTCTGTAGATCCTCTGGCTCTTGGTAGTAGTTAAATCTCACTGAAGGATTATCATTTGGGTTTGTGTTCCTAAGCTCCAAGTGACCTCTCGAGACCGGTCCAGCCACTTTCTGGAGGATCAAACCGGCTTTTGTTGTTGCACTCAGTAACGGATGTATAGATTTGAAAAAATCTGTGATGGATTGAGTCGAGAGTGTTGTAGATGTATTAGTACCGCTTGTCTGCATCTAGCGCAATGAAAAATAGAAAAACATTAGCATATAGTTAATTTCATTAGTAAATAATGAAGTTTAGTGTGTTTATATATATGATACCTCGTTGATATAATTCAAAACACCATCGAAATAATTACGTGTCCAACTATAAGAGAAGATTACGCCACTTGCTCCTTCGATGTAACTATTATATTCTGTGATCCCAACGACTTGTATAAGAGAAACCTCCACGGGGGTAGGAGAAGGAATAAAGATGGCATTCATCGGATTATCTCCCATCCCTTGTCCGACCATTGGATGATCTAATACCAACGGTTTAATCCCGTGAGCCGTAAGATGAGCCATAGGACCCACGCCGCTAAGCATCAGCAGCTGCGGGCTCCCGATGGCACCCGCGGACAAAATCACCTCGTTCATTGCGTTTTTCGCCAGCTCTGCCTTGTGTAACACTCCATTTGCGTCTTGAAATATCACTCCGTATGCTTTTGGCCTTGGCCTTCCTGTCCAAAGCATAGTTTTCATATTCAAAAGTAGAGGTGAAGATATATAAAACCCAAAACTAAAACCGTAATGTTCAAATAAAACCAAACCAGTTTTTGTATAAGGAAACCAAAACAAAACATAATTCCTTCATTTTTTCATTTTTTCATTTTAGCAAACATGCCTTATAAAATATTATACAGAAATAGGGGTTTACCCGAATTGGAATTTATAATAATTTGATTTTTATTAAGTTTTTTAGAAAAGTTTATTTGAACTAAGAATTTATTATAAGTTTTGTTAAACCACGCCAAAAAATTGCTAAGACTATGAGATTTGGATATTTAATAATACTGGATTTCTTAAAATTTATCAAAATCATGTTTGAATAACCTTGATTTTTCATTTTAATAAAAATCATCTAAAACTTTAAATTGAATATTTCTAAAAAATATGAAAATCATGTTGAATAACTTTGATTTTTCATTTTAATAAAAATCATCTCAAACTTTAAGTTGAATATACCTTCATAATACCATGCAAACCCCAAATCGAAAACAAAAAAATAATAATAATAGAAGAGAGTAAAAAAAATAGATCATTCAAATACCTTTGGTGGTAAAGAGGATCTTGTGAACAGTAGCGTGCAAATAGACAGCAAGTGTGTCCGGTTTAGCATACTCCAACAAATTAGCTGCGGTGTGTCTATGACCAGCGTGATCAAAGATCGTACCGCCGATCTTGGTCCCATTGATATGATCGTACGTGAAACCATTATACGGAAACTCTCCAGCCTCCAAGAGCCCATCTCTCAACGCCGTTTGCCATCCCATCACCGGCGGTTGAAACGCTACTTTCTCCTCGACCCACTCATAAGCAGCTTCCACTTCGTCGCTCATCCACTCAGCCTCCTCCACGTAGTCACCCCCGGCACGTGTGTAGAACCCAGCGTTTAGCACCGAGCCTCCGCCTAGGACGCGCGCACGTGTGTTGTAAACGCCGTCTTCGGATATGAATAGCTGCGACCAAGACTTGGGTGATGTGTTAGAGAGTGTCGTGGCGAAGTTTCCTATATCTGTCGCCGCGGGGTTATCGTAAGGCGAGCCGCCGCGTTCAAGAACCAATACGCTAGCATTTTGAGATAGCGTTGCGGCTAAAGCGCAACCTGAGGTTCCTCCTCCGATGATTATGAAGTCGAAGCGAGCGAACATTGGTGCGAGTTTTGCATCTTTCATAAAACTATAGTACCCAGCTTCACGGGACAAAAAATAACGTATACATATCGTCACGCATTGAATGATGTATACGTAAAAAAAACATTTAAACATTGTACCTTGGTCTGGAAAACACGAGCCATTGGCGATGAATGTTACGATGAGAACTATGCGAAATAACCATAATATTTGAAAACTCATTATGGTGAAAGAGTATGTGTGATTCTTTGTATTTAGATCAGAGCCAAACAAATGAGTAAGGTTTGATGGGGTTTATATAATAAGATCAAGAAGCATGAGCCTCTTTTCGTTAATCTTTATGAGAGGAAGCTTTGATGGTTCACCAACACTTATTTATTGATCTTACATGCATTCATACAAAGAGTTTAGGATCTTGGTAATTATTTTTAATGAAGATTCGATCTTTTGGTACTTTGATCTTTATGAGAAGAAGCTTTGCAATTATAATTTTCTTTTATGTCAAGCGTAGTATATCTAGGATGTTTCCATGGTTTAAATTAAGGGATTATTTGAAGGAATTTAAAAAAGTTTGAGCTAGCTGATTACTAAGAAAATGCAAATAGTCAAAACTGCACTGGTCATTAGCTTGGTTTATGGACATTTCAGTGAGAGCTATGTTTGTTATTGCTTCATGTATTTAGTCTCACATGGATATGTAAACTGGTTATTGCAAGATCTGTTGTTCTCATATAAAATTGCAATTGATAGAACTGAAGATGAAACAAGTGCTTGGCAGATCTGCTGCTAGTAGTGAAGAACCGATGGTAATAGGACATGAATGTGCTGGGATCATTGAACAAGTGAAACATCTAGTGGTCGGTGACCGTGTGGCTCTTGAAGCTGGGATTAGTTGCTGGAGATGCAATCCCTTAGCGGTTTCTACAGTTTTTTTTATAGATTTTTCTGAAACATAATAAGACCAATCCTTTTTTTTTGTAATATATTAGACCAATCCTTTTATTATGACAATCTGACCATACAAATCCAAGCGTTACAAGACAGAGAATGTTGAAAATGGACAAAACAAGGACCAAAACTCTCCCAGCTCTGTCTCAAAACTCCTAACATGACACAATCTCATCAGACCATGGCCTTTACTAGGAGGGATGACATCAATAAGATAGAGAGAAACAACTCAATAGACCCCAAATATATAAATGATACAAGAAGATCGTAGGAAAATAACTCTGATAAGGTTTCTAACTTCCTCAAGACATAGCCGCGGCTGGTGCAGTAGACCACTTCCATACTTTAACTTGACCGGTTCCATCACCCGTGAAAAATATGCCACCTGGACCTATCTGGACTGACCTTATCTCTTGCTTTGCAAAGATTTTCCCCCTCTCCGTAAATCTATACAAATGAACTTAAGCTATTAAGAAAACAGAATGAAAATATTGTAGAGATTTGGAAAAGAAAGAAGTGTTGCAAGAACTTACGATGGTAAGTCGTAGAGACGCAATGTATTGTCGTTGCAAGAGCACAACAAAACCGGCTTGGCTTCTGCATCATGTACACCACATAAAGCTAACACTCCCTGAATATTCAGAGAGTAACAGAAGTTGTTAGTTACATTACATATAAGATTAGGACCAAAAGTGAGAGGATAACACTGTACATGTTCTTCTGTGTGAGTGTATGTAACTTCCAAGTTGCCTCCTTCAACTGCAGCCCATATCTATAGCCAAGAAAGAAAGAAAAAATAAAACGTCAGCAGGGGAAAATAAAAATGTTTACAAGATCAAGTGATAGATAGTTAACAATGAACTCAACCTTGACAGTGTTGTCCAAGGAGCAAGACAAAAGAAACTGATCCCAGCAAATGAGAGACATCACAACTGATGTATGATCTGTGAGTGTTTGTAAACACTGAAGATTCTCAAGGCTCCAAACCTACAAAACACATAAACCAAAACAATTAGCTCAAACAATAATAATGGGAGTCTTCAAACTCAAGCATGGAAGATGATACTAGTACTTACTTTTATGGATTTGTCCATGGACCCTGAATAGAGCCGGTTAGCTCCAACATATAAGGTAACAACTGCAAGTGTGTGTCCCGTCAGTGACGCCGCCGGTTCAAAGCAGTTAGTGGCAGCATTGTATCTCCATGCCAATATAGAACCATCCTGCACAGAAAGCAAATAACTTCTCACTTTTTCACCAAAAGACAGATATATTTATACTTTATAGTAAGAAAAAAAAAGCTTGGAAGTTTTACCTGTGTGCCTGCAAAGAGTAGATCAGTGCCCACAACAAGAGAATACACTTGGCCAACAGGTCCACTGAGACTCTGGTCTACATTCGTTTCCATATTCCAAGCCTGTATCAACAACAATACTAGTCTAAAAATTCAACAAGCTTAGAGCACTAAAAGCGATTCATGGATACTCAGAACTTTACCTTGACAAGATTTGGCATGCCAACCAATAGCCACGGGCCTTCACTAATCACACACCCAACCTCCGCACCAAGAGTGAGCACACTTGTACACTGATGATCCCAAAGAGAACACAAATCAATCAAAGATCAATAGCACTAAGAAAAGGCTTAAAACAAAAAAAAAACAACAAATCACATACTTTCTTTCCTTATTTGACAACTAAGACACCAAATAGATTCTCACAATAAGCTAATTACTCCACTTTGTACAAACTGCATCCTCTCTGAGTCACACTCTACTACATCTAAAAACTAAAACCAAACAAACAATGATAACTAATCCTTAAAAAAAAAATAATCAAACCTGTCCAGAAGCACAGTCCCAGACACGAATGGTCCCATCTTTACTCCCAGTGTAAAGCTTATCAGATCCAGCAGGAAGCGCAATCCCACTAACAAGCTTCTCATGCCCATCAAGCTGAGTCAGCAACCCAAACCCATCCCCTTTACTCCAACAATGCAAGAACCTACACTTATCACCGTGACTACAACTCCCATCCACCCAATACCTACAAACTCTCTCCGTCTTCGTCAACACCGTCCTACTGCTGTTCCCACCGAACCTCCCCCACGTGTTATTACTACTACTCCCGTTGTTGTTAAACCCGGGTCCTCTCCGGTGACTCGGACCCGCGAACCCGGATTCGTCTGCGATTCGTTTGTTGTTGTTCGTCGTGGGACCACCGAGGAGCTCGCGGTGGAGGAACTGGCAGGGGTTTCGGTAGCATCTCCCCGCTCGCCAGTGGTAGCAGACTTGCGGCTGACGTGTGTTGTTGGTTTGAGGACCCGGACGAGTTGGGCCTCCGCCGCCGAGTCGGTTGAAGACTCGTTTGTTTCCTCCGTTGGAATCGAAATCCATTGCCTTCTCGTCTCGATTTGCGATTCAAGGACCGATCACACGAATTGAATTAAAATTAGGGTTTGTTTTTTTTTGTTAATAATTGAGAGAAAAGGGAAGAGAGAAAATAAAAACTCGGGGGAGTGGGATTTGTGTGTTTATTATAAGCTTCGGATCTTTTTCTCGGAGCGGACAGAAGTAGCAGAGAGAGAGAGAATGAGACAGCAGTCGCGTCAGCTTGACGTCGATTGTTTAAGTTACTGTTTTAGCCTTTGTGACATTTTCGTTTTACAGAATTACTTTAATGTTTGTCCGGTTTTCGGTTAAAGCCGGTATAATGTACATATTCAATTTGAAATTGAGCTAGGCATTACTGGACTTGAATGAGTGTTGTTTTTATTTCGAACTAAAAATATTTTTTTTTGTTTCTTTGGATGAATTGTTTGATTTGTATGGAATCAAAGGAAGAAATATTAAAAGTTTACAAACAATTAAACCGGTTGAACCGATGAAGTTTGGGTAATAGAAAATCAACTAACAAATTGTTATGAACTATTGTTAGACATTTTTGGAGACACGTGTGAAAGCTTTGAATCGAATCAAATGAAATGCTGTGAATCTGGACTGGCAGATTCAAATAACTAGAAAGAACCCCACAAACTTCCTCAGTGAAGGATTACAAGGATGCTGCCCTGCGATTTTAAACAGTTGCAAATCTAGAAATGTAACATTGTGCATTTACTTTGACATGTTACAAAGTCTACATATGCCAAACACGTGAAACAAACACAACACATTATAAGACGCCAAGTGGCAATCAGCAAGATGAAATATGTTTCTAACCTATAGTGAGGACTAGAAATAGAGGCTAGTTAACAGCGGTGAGTTGTTAGAGCAAAATGAACAACCCAAATAATGTATCTACTACTAAATGTATCTACTACAAAATGCTTCTTACATGGCCCTCTAAAACAGGTGAATAATCAACTAGCAAGGCCGCCAGAAACAAACGAGGCGAGCTTTGCAATTTTACGACTTTCTATCACATCATTAATCTCTGACTGTTCACCGCTTGAGTTGTGAGAGAGTGTGTCACTTAGCTTTACACCAGCGCTATACCAAAACAAAATCCTAAGATTTAACAACTTACAACAACCAGCGTAACCAATTTGAGATGTACAAATAGTGTCAGAAATAAATCATTCGACAAAATGTTAACTTGAACTCCCATGGCTTTTCTGCACAATACATTTGCTTACGCAAAAGATTGGTTCTACTCTTAATTTCAGAGTATACTGCTCCAAAAATGACACATGTACCAGAGCTTCTTTCAACCGGTTGAAACATCCACAACTGCAAACTCAGAAGCTGAACTCATCGTCACTATCATCATCACTATCACTCAACGCAAAGTCTCCCTCATTTTCCGAAAACGCAGACACACTAAACCTCCCAAACCCATCACTCTCCACCCTCATCTCCTCCCCCCTCTCATCCTCATCACACGACAACGAAAACAACCCCTCCCCATCCCCCTCCTCCACCACATCCTCATCAAACCGCCGTCTCTTCTCCGGCACCAAATCCTTCACCCCAATCTCCCCATTCTCCACCCCCATCCAAGGCACCCACAAATCCGCCTCCCTCCCCAACACCCCATCCCTATCACTCACCACAACCGTCCCAAGCTCAGCCTCCCTCGCCTTCCTCAACATATCCGAAAAATCCTTATCATCCGAAACCAAAACCAACCAATCAATCCCACGCGTCATCGAATGCTGTATCTGCCTCTTCACCGCCCAATCCGCCGCCTGAGGCTTATCCTCCACCGTCTTCACATAAACCCCCGCTCTCCTCAGCTCCGCCTCAAGCCCATACCCAACCTTCGGCGTCAACAACCTCCTCGCCGCCTCGTTGTACTTCTCATTCCCGGAAACATACCTCTCCTTAAACTTCTGCCGCTTCTTTCCCTTTAAAGACCTCATGCGGTTCACCTTCTTCTGCCTCTCCCTCTCGTGTAGCTGCTTGAAATGCTTCTTTAAATCAAGATTCGTTTTACACTTCCGACCACACACGCCGCAGACGTACGGCTCCGAGGGAACGACTTCGCCTTTCCTCTCCGCGAAGTCTAGGCTCCGACGGGAGCGACGCTCCTCGACGACCCAGTGGGGTAGGTGGATGAAGGCGTGGCGGTTCGCGTAGGCCGAGATCTCGACGACTCGGCCGAGAAGCTCGGCGACGCGTCGGAGCTCCGTCGCGGCCTCGTAAGGAGGGCCGCGTGGGGGTTTGTTGTCGAGGTCCCACAAGACGACTACTTTCTTCTCCTTGGGAGCGAAGACGCCTTCTTTGTTTCTTACCATGTCGATTTCGGAGGAAGAAGCTGATTTGAGGCATGATTTGATCGGGGGCCGACGACGGAGAGGGAATCCGGCGAAGCTAAGGTTTGGGAATTTTGCATCGGAGAGGGAAAAGAAGTGAGATTTTTGGAGAAGGAAGGGTTTTGGGTAGAGGGTCTGAATCGAATTGCAGAACAGACTCATTGCGGAGGGATTGGTTCAGAGATGGTGTTTGTTTGGATGATTGTTATCGGCGAGGAAGACGACGGAATATGCGGATATCCTTTGAGAGACTCTATCACAGCCAGAAGTTTTTGGTAAAGAGACTCATTATTGCAATTGAGTTTATCAGCTGGTTATGACATTTTGCTTGGTTTACGGAATTAAACCGAGAGAGGCAAAAAAGAGACTACAAAGTATGCGTTGACTCGGATTTATGTTTGAACAAAATAATATTCAAGTTTTATAGAAACCTTAAATCAGAAAAATATATCCTTCAGTCCGATTTGAAACAAAAAGTAAATCTCCAAAACCCCAAGTTTATGCACTTGGATCTTTGTATGATATTGCTTTTGTTGTTGGCTATATTCGACCTTATTTTTTATGAACATTAAAAATGAAGGGGATCCTTCTTCTTTTTTGGCTATAATGTTTATGATAGCAAAAATTGCATACCCTCCTCCCAAATCCAAAAAGTATATAAACAATCAAAAAAAAATGTGTAGATATTTGATTCTTTCTTCTGCTAGATTTTGTCAAAGTCAAGTACAAAGACATTGCAACAAGTACAAATACAAAAAGTAAGCATTTATTTTTTTATTAACTTTTGTTTTGAAAATGTTGTATTAGTTGCCGGACAAAATTGTTTTGTTAGTTTAATTTTGTTGCTCAAAAAAAAGTTAGTTTAATGTTTTTGACGTCAATAATTTGCTAACTGCATAAAATTTAATTTGTCACACGACTCACGAGATACAGTTAATCATCTCTTTACACATCCTCAATATTTATATTAGATTAAAATTTGGGAGGATATAAGTTTGTAGATAGATTAAAAATAATATTACAATATAAAAACAACATTTAGTTAGCATCATTTAGGATTCATATCTCAATGGTTGTTTTTGTGAATTATAAAATATTTTTTTTTGAAAAAATAATTATAAAATGTTTAAGCAAAACTTACAATATTTGTTAGCTACTCTTTTTGTCTAGTTAAGATACATATTTTAGAATAAATCATTTAATTTAAATTTTCATTAGTTGTTTTTGTCAACATGAATTTTCTAATACCTAATATTTAATAAGAAGAAAGGGTATGTTGTCACAAATATTAATAATTATAAGAAATTGTAATTAAATGAAAAGTGATTAAAATATCTAAAACTAAAAGAAAGAAAAAAAAACTTAAATATTAAGAAAAATCAGTTTCGCACTTTCATTATCTCTCGCGAGCCTCGAAGAAAGAACAAATCTAAAGAGCCTCCTCCTCCTCCTTCCTTCTTCTAGGGTTTCGACTCTCGACGGCCGGCAGCAAGGTTTTCAACCTCTTCGCGAAAGGTATAATCGAAAATAGATTTCATCATCTGAAGATCTTGACTTCGATATCTCCTATCAATTTGTTCATCCACCTTAGGAATCTGCATCTGTATCATATCTTTTTGGCTTCTTCTTTGACTGGTGGTTGGTTGTTTGCTTCGATTTGATATCAGATCTGAATAATTTTATTTGTTATCTGCTATAAAGCTGAGTACTTTAGCTACCTTTCCTTTTGATTATAATTTGATTTTTGAAACCTTGAAGTAGAATTGAACTGTGGTTTGGATCCTGTGATGTTGATACCATCTGTTCTCAATTACGAAGAAAAAAAAGTGAATTCAAATTGAACCAATATGTTTGTTATTGCTTCTATCTTGGACTGTATTTACTTTCTATGGTTTTAGTTGTTGTTACATGAATCGTTTCCTTTGGTGTTTTGTGTGTGTAGGGAAAGATGAAGCCAGTGTTCTGCGGGAACTTTGAGTATGATGCTCGTGAGGGTGATCTTGAGAGGCTTTTCAGAAGATACGGCAAGGTCGACAGGGTTGACATGAAAGCTGGTAAGCTCTCTTTCTTGTTTCTTCCTTCTTTCTTATTCTTTGTTGTCAACTTGGATGAGCAAAGCCAAACTTGATTCCATCATTCATAATCTCGAATCCGTTCCAATCTCTGAAGTACCGTTCTCACCTTCCAACCGCTCTCTCTCTCTCTCTGCATCCCCCAACATACGTATGCATCACCCCACGCACTGCAGCAGACGGCACGAAGTTGTAGAGAGAGAAAAACAAGTACTTTTAGGGGTAAAAATGGGATACTCAACATTTTCTTTGGCGCAGGAATTTTTTTCTTGTCGATCACGGGCCTTTTGATGGACCTGTCCCCCCCTCATCCGCAATAGCACACTACCTTACCATATCCTCGACTTACTTGCATTTCATTCCCCCCCTCGTGTGCATACCAATTTGCTAGAATCATACCAACCTCTCACACCAGCTCAAGTGTGGAGCATGCATGCACTACCTTATTTCTGTTCACGATACCGTCTATTGATCCCAACGTTTTCACTTGTCGTTCCCTTGACATATTAATACCATTATGCTAAGGTCTGTAAAACTGCTTCATTAGTTACTTAATAGTTTGAAGAGTTTCTAGGCTCTAGGTAATGTTCGAAATATTTTGTTTGATTTTGCTGCTGGTGCCGATTGAAAGAAGACAGTCGTCCGTGTCGGATGAGGTTTCTTCTACTCGGTTTTTAAGTTATTTGATTGTTCTCATGTTCTGTATCTCTGCCTTTTTTTTGTTTCTTTCTTCAGGTTTTGCTTTTGTCTATATGGAAAACGAAAGGGATGCTGAAGATGCTATCCGAGCGCTTGATCGCTATGAGTATGGCCGCAAGGGACGCAGACTCCGTGTTGAGTGGACTAAGGTAGTAAAATTTGACTTATCGTTTCTTCAAAGTTCCTATTGTAACAGAGTTTGTGGTGGTATGGTGATTTTAATGGTTTGATATAGAATGAGCGTGGAGCTCCTGTGAGATCAAGTGGATCAAGGAGATCATCAAGCTTGCGACCTTCGAAGACTCTCTTTGTCATCAACTTTGATGCAGAGAGCACTAGGACTCGTGACCTGGAGAGGCATTTTGAGCCGTATGGAAAAATCGTTAACGTCAGGATCAGAAGGAACTTTGCATTCATCCAATACGAGTTGCAAGAAGACGCCACAAGAGCACTTGAGGCTACCAACTCCAGGTTTGTTTCACACTCTCGTTTCCTTTAGCTTCAAGCTCCCATTGATTTTAACTTCTCTTTTGGTGTTTGCAGTAAGCTGATGGATAAGGTGATCTCAGTGGAGTATGCAATGAAGGATGACGATGCTAGAGGAAACGGATACAGTCCCGAGAGGCGTCGTGACAGGTCTCCTGATAGGAGAAGGCGATCACCTAGTCCTTACAGAAGAGAGAGAGGCAGTCCTGACTATGGCCGAGGTGCGAGTCCTGTTGGACACAGGAAGGAGAGGACTAGCCCTGATTACGGCAGAGGAAGACGCAGCCCGAGTCCTTACAGGAGAGCAAGGGTTAGCCCTGACTACAAGAGGGATGACCGCAGGAGGGAGAGGGTGGCTAGCCCTGAGTACAAGAGAGATGACCGTAGGAGGGAGAAGGAGGCTAGCCCAGAGAACGGAGCTGTGAGGGACCGTAGTCCAAGAAACGGACGTGGTGAAAGCAGGAGCCCTCCTCCGTATGAGAAGAGGAGGGAGAGGGAGAGGTCAAGGTCGAAGTCTAGCCCTGAGAATGGTCAAGTCGAAAGCCCTGGACCGATAATGGAAGAAGAGGAAGCTGGAAGAGGATATGATGGTGCAGAAAGCCCAATACGCGAGAGGTAAACTAATCTTTAGATTACATTTGAGTGGCATCGATATTTTACTTAACACTCTTTCTCTTTGTTGCTTTGAACTTGATCAGCCACTCTCGTTCGCCTCCAGCAGAAGAATGATCGGACTTGTCCGTGTGTGATGATAAACAGATGATGTCTCTCTCGCGAAGTAGCTGTTGTGTGAAGTCTTTGCTATGTTATGTTTAGTTTTTAGCGTGCTCTTTGGAGTCTTTGTTCAAGTGCTTTTGCAAACTTCATTTACATTTTGCTGGACTCATTCGAACTCGATTATTGTAGTAGTGGTGAAAACTGCACTTTACTTTGGATCACGATTACTCAGTAAGATGGTTTTATTAGCGCTTCTTGTGTATGTTTTAATATCTCCCTGACATGTTGAACGTAGACCCAACCAAAGAGTCTCGACTGAATTTGATTTTTTTTCCTGGCCCGGTCCACTAGCTCAGTAACCGAAATGGGGGCTTGAAACCCTGATGAGCGAGTGGAAATCAGACAGAAGTTCGGTTTAGCCGTCTGAATCACCGATGGTATTTAAGATAAGACTTGATAGTGACAAACGTAATTTTGCGTTTGTTTTTAACTCTCAAGTTAGATTTGACATTGCAAATATAATATGTTTTTAGCGTTTGAAATGTATTTTACATAATGCTAAATGAAAAAAGCTAAATGGCTAGTAGGGTTTCTTAGAAAATTTTAGTTCACACAAACTATTGAAACCATAGTAGAACGTAACATGGGATTTATGGATGAATTGCCTTTTTTTATTGGAGGAAATGTTGGTGGTTAAATACGCACCTATGAACCAATATATGGTGAAAACAGAATAATAACATTGTGGTGCTAGTGTCATATATTATGTGATGGGTAACTAACTAAAGATGAGGATGAAAATAGGCGAATATAAAGTTAGGCAGAAACATTACAACAAGTGAGAGGTGTTGCAAAGAGTTGAGTGGGAGGGTGGTTACTTATTAGGCTAAAATTACTATAAAAAGTAAGGAAAAAGAGATTGTCTCTATTCTTGAGACATGAGAGTCTAGAAACGCAACTCCAACACATTATTATCGATCACATGCAAATTCAAGCAGCGAACGCAACCAACTATTCTATCTTAAAAGGATCTTTGTGATAGGTACGTCAACGCTTAGCTTGTTCTCACCAATCCGTTTTCATGTCCATGAAACATGTAGAGTTAAAAATGTCATCAAAATCGTCCAAGAAATTTAAGAAATTGAAAACTTGGAAAATTGGGAAACCGGCATCTAGTTTAATAATATAACGTCTTTCTCTTGAAATCTCTCATCTTGGAGACACTACCTCCACTACTCGCATTCGGTCGCCCTCTTTGAATGTTACAAATTTCTTCACCGTTGGAGACAGTATTGTGGTGTTTGGTTTGTGTGCTAGGTAAATCTGATAGACCATTGTTTTAATCGACGTGGCCTGCTATTCACTAGTTATTTTGGATCTAGGTTTCCTATTTTGTAAATATTTACTCTTTGGTTAAAGATAAAATTGAATTCAGTAGAGAATATCAGTTGAAGGAATAAACTATATATATTTCACTATTCCATGTGTCTTATATATTAAAACAAAACCCAAAAAAATAAAATTAGTTCTCTTTATAAAAGTTGTTTTTTTTTAAATTATGGTTTTAACTTAGAATTAATTAGCTATAAAATCAACCAAAAATATTGTCCAAATATTCTTATCCCTTCTCACGATTTTTAAGTCATTTTTAAAAAATATATTAGAAATAGAGAAATATTAAGAATGGACAATTATGTAAATTTATGTTTATATAAGTGTATTTTTCAAAAAAAAAAAAGAGGGTGTAGTTATCAAATTTTATTCTTATTGGAGTGTATATCTCTAAATTTTCCCTTTATATATTCTTTGATTTTTAATTAAAATAATGATGCAAAAGTCCATATGACATCATAGAGTTATTGTTGATTCTGAAATGATATTTGGTTTGAGATTAGCTAATACAAATCATTATTTGTATTAGCATTTTATATTAAAATATAGTAAGCCGTAGGACAATATAAATTAAAAATGCATAAGTTGATATATTTTATTATTATAATTTTAGTTAAGAACTCTAAATTTAAAATTATTGAAAGGGGAGACTGTATGTTTCCCTGCTTCAAATTGAATATTCACTTTGCCGACTACTTAAATGCGTATTATAAAATATGTAATTTTAAAATGCGAAGTGTGATGCTAGGGAAATGTCGACCGTTGGATGTGAAAGCCGTCAAAGTGAGTGAATCCCCCCTGGACAACAACTCCTATCTTTGTTGCTTTTGCTCCAACAACGCTTTACTTTTTGACTTTCTCAACTTCGAAACCATTTTTTGTTTTTCGGCTACACAGAAAAACTTTTCTTTTCTCTTATTAAATATATTAGGATCGGCTTTAGTGATCTGAAGTGTAAAATGAAGGAAACGAGTATCTGATATAGATTACACCTCATAGCATGTCATTAAATGTTATCTGAGCTGTAAAGATTGATATAGAAGATGTTAAAAGGATTCAATATTTCACAAAGTTTTTTTGGTACTATTGATTAAAGTCATATACACGCGTTCTAGAATCTCCGTTTAAACCTATACTGTTTTTTTTTCTGAAACACAAACCTATACTGTTTAGTCAACATATTCGAATGACTAATCTTGGTAGCGTCCACCTGCAGTTCTCGCTGTCTGGCCTCTGAATACGCAATAGAATGATTAATGAGCATGTTAAAAAATATAATTTAAACACAGATAAAACTAGTTCTTCAATATATTATCCCTTATATATTATTTGCGAAGTGATTTCGCCACGTGTCTTCTCCAGAATCAGTTTCACAAATAAATGATGACATGCACATAAAAAATATGACATGGCACAATTCATAGAAATTTATGGTAATTGTGACTTAGATCTTGCCATGTCACACTTATTGATTTACATATTTAATTTTGAATACAAATAGAAATATAAAATTTAAGTAAATTTACATATTTACATATTTAGGAATATATTTAGAAATATGGTAATAACTCATACATCATCTATTAAATAAATATATTCATATATAACATTTTAAAATTTCGAAATAGTTTTTTTTTTATTTTCTTTTTTTTACAATTATACAATTTGTATTACTAAACCTTTCCAAAATTGCTACATTTTTTTAAAAAAATAAATTTCTATCGTAAGATCATTAGTTTGTTATATATATAACATTTTA